>JACXSJ010001242.1:0-105412 GCA_014851325.1 Pentalonia nigronervosa | reverse complement strand
AGCCGCGAGCGTACACAAAAATTTACTCGGATTACGAGGCCCTCTCTTTATACACTCGTATTGTTTTTGAAATAGTTTTAGTATATGCACAATCAAAACTTTGATGCAGATATTTTATGCTGGTACACCAGACCACACCACAGCTATAATATTATTGTGTAAAGCCCAAAGGCTATAAATAGCGCACAAAGGACCTTAATAAATTAATTCGCTGGCCGCTTTTTGCGGATGTTATATATATATATATATAATTAATGAACAGGTGCCAACTCGCATAGGTATATACCTAGGCATGGCCTTTTCTCGCCAAAATCGAGAAAGATACGATTCCCGTTTCCGCCAATTATATTATTTGGGAACCGTGTTTATAAGTAACAATCACACATGGACACTAAAATAAAAAAAATGTTCTAATCATTATATTATCGCACATTATCCTATATATTTAAATATTTTTAAATGCCATAAATAATACAATACAAGTAATAATAATACCTAAGTCAAATAATATAATTAAATTAAAGTTTTTAAAAAAATACATAAATGTTCCTAGATTCTTTGGTTGAATTTTAACGATTATGACTATTTTATGTGTCATAAAAGCTTAATAGTTGGATCTCACCTAATATCAGTTTTCTATGACAATATCGCAGTATCTTAACGGTTGCGATGCAGTTTATATTTCCGTTTCCGACGATTATCGCTGTACATTATGCATACGTACTATTGTACAGTACCTATTCGTGATTACTTATAAATTATAAAGAACTATTCTCTGTTACATTACTATTTAGGAACATTGACTAAAAATTAAAATCGTTGGTTACCAAACTTTTTTTGTTTTTAGCGGAAAAAATTAGTTTTAGGCTTTATAAAATAAATAACTCTGTGCCGAGACAACACGATCTTACTACGTCATATTATTTATAATCGACTGACCTGCTATTATAATAGACGAATGGTGTACAGTGTACAAATAATATTATATCAAACGCGCAAATATAATATTATAGACAATTTCAACCGTCGATAAGCATTAAACACGCACATCGGCTGACAATTATTATTTACTACCGTTATCACAATATTTATATATGGTTTTATGACATTCTGTTACATTCTTTTAAACTGAATACCGATCAATGACCATAATATCATAATTTTACATACTGATCACAAAATGATACAAGTATTTTAATAATACCTACCTATATGCGTTTATTTCGCTGAAAAGTCAATTGCGGAGAATATATTACAGCTATTAATACACACCCATATTACTGTTATATGTACACACATTTCAATGTACCTACCAATATGAACGGTTACATCCAAAAACCGCACATTTCGTTGGCTCATTGCATAGTAAAATACCACACACTATTTTTAAATCTACAGACCAGATTCCGAACGTCGTAAACTTTTACGGATTTGGTAGGAACGCTACATTTTGTTTTAAATTGTGGTATTCTTACCAGCCAAAACGAAAAAATTACCTATGTTTACAAGTAAGATGAAATTGTTAAACGTACCATGTTAAAAAATATAGAATTGTAATGTAATTTTTATAACGAGTGCCTACTTAGCTGACGGTAATTTCTTTCCTATTTTTTTATTTAAATAAATAATTTATTTTACATTTAAAAAGTGTGTGGTTCTTAGATTTAACGGTATAAACAATACGATAAAGGTCCGATGAGTTAGTTGCACAGAGAAACACCGATTGTAGTAAAGACAATTTTTCTATGAAAGAATAACGAAAGTATAATAGTTGTGCGCTGTCATTGCGTAGGTATGGGATACCGGCCATTAATATGCGCTCCTTCATTTTTTGCTGTAGCAACGTATATTATATTAGATTATAGAGACGTGAACGGAAAGATGGCAATATTTATGCGACGATTCGCATATAATTATACGAAGGTATCACGGACGACGAGGTACGTCACGTTCGTCAGTCGCCGAGATTATACTTTATACATTAATTTACTGCACAATTACTTATGCAATTTGGTCGTTTCAGGATCAGACGCCGTTGGATCAATGAAATATAATGTCGAATTATTAGAAAACTTAAAAACCTAGATTTTTTTTTCAACAGAATTAATTGTTAATATTATAATAATATCGATTAAAAAACGTAAATATTATATTGCATATTATAATGCACATGTATTTTATTGAATAACACAATTAATATAGTGTAAGCAACAATAATATGGTAAGTTGTTTAGCTAATAATTGTTGTGCAAGGCGATTCCTACAAATATACCTAACACGCTCAAATTATGCGGGATGTGTAATATCATTTCAGTATAAACGACTAACGATTATTACGTGAATAAGTTTAGTAAATTACGGTTGTTTACTCGTGCCGGAAATAATAGAAAAAAAAAAACGAACACTCTCGTGTTTTCCGACAATTTTGACCGATTTTGAAACCACGTAATTGGACTACGCTACAAATCGGGCAGAAGCAATTCTAAATATAACGCACAAAATTAAAAATATAATGTCACATATTTTGGCAGCCGGAAATAAAAAACGGTAACGATATTTGTATTACATCCATATGGCGTTATATACGGCTGTTTACAGTTTTCAAGTTTACCTAGGGGAGCGGACAGCGTATTCATATAATATCTATACTATACGAATCTCGTTGAACTCGACGGACCTCTCTTTGCCCAATTAAGTTTTCCGTTGACCCTGTCTCGTTTCAATTAAAAATGCGCCTGCAAACTCTTGCAGTGTTAAAAATACGCATGTTTTCGTGGTTTCTTATTATGGTTCCCGATACCGTATTGAAAAACGTTTTATTCAATCATCGCTAACAAACGGGTCAATAGGAAGAAAAATCAAAATCATTATTTATGATCTATTGGTCTATATAATATTATATAATACCACTAGGAACCTATACTATAAAACAGTGTGCAGGTATACGACATAAAAGTCGTTCGTTGCAGTTCAAACGCGGAATAATACAACAAACGCCGCGTGTGTGCTCTCAATATATACGACCGACCGGTTGCTCCAATTATTTATTTGACGAAACGTCGTGAGGCCGAGGTGACAGATCCGTCGTCGTCGTCGTAATGACGGTGCGCGGTCGTATCGGCGCGGGTCGTGACGCAACACCGTCCGTCGGCGATGACTGCATTTCTATATTATATTATTATAATACTCTGTGTGTGTGTGTGTGTGTGTGTTCGCCCGCGAGAGAGAAAGGCCGAGAGACGATTTATCAGTGGGCCCCGTGGGCGGAAGATGTGTGTCGTCGCGCGTTATGTTAGGTATATATATATATATTATTAAACGCGCGTCTGTCGTCGGCGCACACACTGGGGCAACAAGTGTGTATACGTACTTAAGTGAGTGCAAGTGAATGCGAGTGTGTGCGTACTTGCGCAACGCGGTCACGCTCGTCCGATTTGCATTGAATCGCGCGCTAAAATGACCCGACGCAGACATCATAACGTCCGACGACGACGGTTCTTCGTGCGATCGCCCTCGAAATAATAGAGAATACAACAGCGATAATAAAAAAAAAAAATATATAATATATTCTCTTTCGATGCTCTTCCGTACACATCACCGCATCCACCCACACACACACACACACACACACGAGCGTATGTTTTATATACGTATTGCATACATATTGCAGGTACTGCACGTATAGGCATCATACGAACCTGCAGCAGTACCATATACACTGTGCTGCAGAGTCCGCGCGAGAGATTTTTTTCACATTC
Organism: Pentalonia nigronervosa; assembly: GCA_014851325.1. Lineage (NCBI taxonomy): Eukaryota > Metazoa > Arthropoda > Insecta > Hemiptera > Aphididae > Pentalonia > Pentalonia nigronervosa. The sequence goes on along the minus strand of JACXSJ010001242.1, from coordinate 101,654 downwards.
TTTTTCAGTCTATTCAGTCTATTGGCATAAACATGGGAGGTATGCCCGCGCGAATCTCGTACCGACACGCATATATGCGATGGCGAAACGTTTTACACTATTAAAATTATTTATAATATCAACTCATTATCGTCAACATTGTTGTTATTATATACGGTACGCGCGTGTGCGGAAATTATTGAAAGAGCAAGCTATATGGCCCACGCCGCGATTACGAGACACGGCTCTCCAAGGTTTACGGGACTATTAGTATGCTATATTAAACGACTCTACACACGATTATAGTAAACGGTCTTTTTGTTTCTTTTTATTAACTTTTTTTTTCTCTTCGATTTCGATTGCAAACGATCGCGGTCGACGACCCATAGAACAGAGCTGGCGTCGTGTAGGTAATATAACTGTATAACGGCAGCATTCAAACGACGTGTAAATGATCATAACAAACTTTATTTGGAGCTCAACAATACATAGTAATAAATTAATTACAAGTATATAACTGCAATTCTCCCTGTAAGTTCCAGCTTGTGTTGCGAGAGCTAAGTTCTAAATAGAATCGTGATTTAAATTAAAAATACACAATATCAAATATACATTTTAATCTAATCTAATAAAGTTTCTACCTATATTATGAATAAATGCCAAACCAAAGTAATTATATTTTGATTACAGAAACGTTCTTTATCAAAATTTAAATTGTATACAAATAATTTAAAATTATACAAATTGTTTTAACATTTTTATCTAAAGTTTCTCTTACAGTAGTTGAACATTGTGATCCAAAATTGGTGTTACTATATTCGCTAGGTACAGTATATTTTGTACCTTTTATTTCCTGTATTATAATTATGATTCACATTAAGTATCAAATGTTTAGGTTTATATATAAATGTTTATAACAACATATTTGTATATAATAATTTACCAAAACTGTGTGAATTAAGTTCATAAGATATTGAGCTTTGTAAAGTACAAGTTTATCCAGTAAAAATGTAATTAAATTATTAATTGCTGTTTTTAATTTCTCTAGGTAAGTGAATTTTATTTGAACGGCCTCAAAAGTTTATTCCATAAATTAAAACAGATTGTACTAAGAATGGATATATAACTATTTTTATGAATATATTAAAATAATATTTTATATTTTTGAAAATGTAGAAAAAAGTTTGTAAATAAATTACCAATAATTATTGATACGACTTTAATTCCACTACAATTTACTGTTCGCAATAAGATACCAAAATATTTAATTTCTTCGACTCTTTCTAAACGTTTGAAAAATATAATAAGTTATAACATATTATACAACATAATTTATCTCGTAGTACCATACTGCAGTAGCGTATATTGCTGCGTAAAACATTCATTGCATTCGAAAAGAAATACACACGCAAAATGTCCGACTAGAGGAACCTCCCATGTTTTCGACTTTCGTTTACCTAAATCTAACGTGTACCTACAGAGAGACGAGTTTACTCAACGGAAAACTTCGTTGATACTTTCCTATAGCCTATTATATATTATATATACGTTTATATAGGAATATTAAAGTCGTACGAATAATCGCCAGTGTAATTATTATCGAAAAATCTCGTCGATTTATTCAGTTTATAAACAGCAGGGCATATACAGAGCTGGATGACAAAAATATGACATATCGTGCGAAAGAATCGATTGGGCCGGTCGTATTATATTATTATTTTTATTATATTGTACAATTCACGATACCGGACCCGACGAGCAGCATATAATAATACTCTACGTCTCTACGTATTATTACAATATTATCTACGTCTGACCTGCCGACTGTTGTAGTGTTGTTGCTGCTGATGCGGTCGCGGCGAGGCGAGATGTCCGCATTGTGCCCGTACAATACAATACGATATACGCCTCGCATAGGTATAGGTACTTACATATTCTCCGGACGAATATTATTATTAAAATTTTCTTTTAGTATTATTATATTGAAATAATTGGGTCTGTTCGATTTCGGTCGAAAAAATCTTATCCATCACATGCGCGCTCGCCGAAAAAAAGATAAACATCACATCGTCAACGGGTTTATCATCAGGAATATATACATATATTTTACCATTTTTGGGTGCCGCGCGCCCTTTAACCCTTCGACGTCGTCGTTATCGCATATACTACGTGTGTATGTGTGTGTGCGCGTGTGTGTGGGCATTATATAATAATATAATACACGCCGACTGAAAATATAAAACGTCGTATATACCTGCCGACGACATCCGAGTGCCTCCCTCCTCCGCTCAAAGATCGTATCGGGCTTTTTGTTGACCAGATGCTCTCGTTTATTTTGTTGTTGTTGTTGTTGTTGTTGTAGTAGTAGTATTTTATTTTTTGTCCCCCACGCCGCCGGATAGGGTCAATCGGTCGACTGCAGTGGCGTGTATAGGCGCTTTATACGCAAACGCAACGCAAAAGAGACGGACACACAGAGAGGGAGAGAGACCATTTGATGATGTTTGTTCGACCGGAAAATTGATGATAATAGTAATAATATATACACAAAACGACTGCTGTCCGCCGCCGGTGCATAATGCGATAGGGGTAATCGTATTCCCTCCGCCCGCCTTCAGTATAGTATGAGCGGTACGGGTTAATTTTTCGGACCGCTTTCACCTTCCTCCACGACAGTCCCACGCGCGGCGGCCGAAATATATCATCGTTTTGCCACCCTTCACCTCTGCAGGCCGAGGGAAAAAAAACACACAACACTTTTATGATATTATATTTTCATTGCGTATTGGGCTGCAGTGCGTACAAAATAATCATAATATTAGAGCGATTCATATTTTTTTGTTTCTAACGCGACGTTGTCGAGTGGGCGCCGGTCGAGATTGTTTTCGCGGCCGAAATAGTGTAGATAGGACCCGGTGATTGTGTGCCCATTATTATTAAAGTATTTTATCGCAGCCGGTTTAATATGTCGCATTGTGTAAGTCGTCCAAAGAAACTTGGCGAAAACAGCCATTTCTATATACGTATTTATTATTATTTTATCTTAACGAATAATAATAATGCAATCTACGCGAGTTCATCGGACGACCTCGTACGAATAATCTCGCACTTGTGTCGCAGACACGATAATAATAATATTTAAGCTTAATAATAATAATATATAGGTATCCGGGCGGCCCGTGTCCGAGAGAGATCTTATACTACCGCGCCACCAAAGATACACGAACACGACAAATAATATCAAAAGGTGGGCATTGACTATAGTTAAAAAGTTTAAGTTAAGTCATAATTTTAATTGTTTTTTTTAAACTTTTAAACTAGTTGGTGAATTTTTTAATTAATTTATAAGCTTGACTACATTAAATGACTGTTCAAATAATTTAGCTTTTTTCATTTGATTAAGAAATAATCTATTTAGTTAAAATTTTAAATTAAAAATGTTTTTGAAATTTTTGATTATAACGGTCTCATAGTTTTATACATTAATTACTTTTTACAGGGTTTTAAATTAATATAATCTAATACTCGTATTATAATTTCTATTATGTTTCTTATTGAAATAATATTATATTTATAAATAAGCACGAAATACTACTAATACAATCCGCGAAGGTGGGTACTAATTTAAAAAGTAAATTGTGTAACTGTTTTGAACTGAATTAAGTTAACATTATTTTGCCATATTAACTTTAAGCTTAAATTTATTATTTATTAACTGTTGTCTTCTAACTTATCGATATTTTGTTCACTTAACTTCAGATAATTATTTTCACCAACTTGCCGGACCTTGATAATAATATTATGTACCTACCTATATTAGCTGCAATTCTGCATGCCAACATGTATAATACAAGACGGTAGTGGATGCATAATTTGATTTGTGGGTCCCCTGTGAGAGTGGATCTAGGCGGCAAAAATCTACTCAAGACATTATATTACTGATGTTCCTAAGGGATATACTTCATTATATTAAAACGTGTGCTTTGAAGGTCACTTGCCTACTCATCACTTACCAACGGATTCTTATAGTTATTTTCAAAATTCTTTACATCGGTCTAAGTGATATTGGCTTCATCACTAATAAAAGCAAACAATACTAATATGGATATTTTTGAAGGAGGTAGAGAGAGATTATCTGTCCCCCTCCTCCGGAAGTAATTAATCGAACATTTAAATGTGCGCAAAAAACGATAAAACGAATATTGTTATTCGGTTTCAGAAATCTCCGTACAATAGATACAATGGCAAAATATGTCGAAATCGTCCGTAATTTGTATACACTTTTTTTTCACTGGTATGACACGAGTCGCACGTTGCGGCAGTCCAACCACGACCGCGGTGCATATATTACAGATACCTATATTATTGTTAATATACGTGTCGCAACTCGCGGCATAAAGTTTTTAAACTCGCGCGGACCGATTTGAATGTAAGTAGGTTTATTATATAAAAATACTCGCGGCGGCTTCATAATGTATTTATATGATTTAAATCATTAATAGCTTGCTGCGGTAACTAAACCGAAAGATATGGTATTATTTACAATATGCCTGCATTATGCAATAAACTATTCATATCGGCATTGTCTAATTCAATATAATAACTTGCAAAGATATAAAGAGTTACCGAGCGCAGACACGGTGGTCGTTTAGGCGAGTGTAATAATTTTGACCAATACATTAGTCCGTTTAGGCCAGTGAAATTATTTGTACCAGTGTGAATGGTTTATTATGAACTTTGATGTGGATAACATTACTATATTACAGTATTATTATACCAACACCTTTTTAATGTAAGGTAGTCCATAATAAATTATTAACTATTTATATTATCCGTGATTTTATTTTATTATAATTATTGACATTAAAAACCACAATATTACTAAGCCAGTATCTTTTTAAAGTTAGAGTTCGTTATTAATTAACAATTATTCATCACGTATATTGTTTATACGTGTGATTTTATTTTATTAATTTAATTTTTTCAATTGATAATTTACATAACTATACACGTACAATATATAAATTGATTTATCTGTATCTGTGCATATAGTTATTCGCTCAAACAGACTCCATTTCCCGTCGAATCGTCTAAACGATCTTTGCCCGACACTTTTCAGTGCCTACCTCTATGCATAATAATATTATGTGTATAAGTAAAATATTGTGTAGAAGTAATTACTATGTAACATCCGTTTAATACGTTATTAACATATCGTGGACTTTGAGTTTGAACCGTCGCGGTGACAATGAACTTTGAAAGTAAGAACGACTATAAATATGTATAATGGTAACCGACAAACATGATATGCCGATGATGATGAGATAATTATATGCTTTGCCGTTCGCGCGCGCCCTGCTCGCGTGTGGGTTCGTTTAATAACATAAAACATTATGCGTGCGTTTTAGCGAATCGGATGTACGGCCACGCCGAGATAGTCATTCGACGATTATGAAATATTATGAAAACGCTTTCGATTAATGTACTATTATATATATATATATATATATGTGTGTGTATATATACACCTATATATAATAGGTACCATACCGCGTTATTTCAATAAAAAATCACCGGGAATAAAATTAGATAATAATATTCGTTTCAAAACACTTGGGTACCTATGTATATTATATCCATCTTTTATTGGGTGCGTATAGTATACGTAATGTAAATTGATTTTATATACGTTGGGTTTTTTTTCATACCTAAATTTTATGCGATGAATATTTTGCTCGTAACCAAATTTGTTCGTGGTTAATATTATTCATCGTGGATCACGAAGTTGTTTTAAATATATGTATACTTAAGATATATTGTATCTAAATGTATTGAAATGCCTTACTGTGTCGCCCATACAATCACTGTCTATTACACCATATGCGTAATATTCCAATCACTTCCTTCAATTCTGTCAAAGACCTAGGTTTTCACTTTTCCCCGAATCTTTCCTCTCAAAATACATATTCTGGATATCAATATTGTAAAGCATTCGACGTATCTCCTCCGAGTTCAAATTGTACCGTTCGTCAAAGGTTTTCTATAGCCCATTATTAGTACTTATACTTGAGTAAGGATCTGTTCTTTTGGACAAACAATTGTGTCTATAGAATCTTTAGCAGTTGAAAGGGATCAACACAAATGTCTATCATTCGATGCTTATTATTTAAAGTTCTCTTAATGTCATCTACTCGATTAAGACCTTATCCGTAAACTTATCCGACCTTAACAATCGGAGAAACATTTTGAATATATAATTTCTTATGATAAATTTTTATTCGACTCAATTGATTGTCCTATATTCCTTTCACAAATCAATTTTAAAATTTCATCTCGTCATACTTATTACACTTCTCCCTTATTTATTCCATTTTTCTAATCTAACTATCTATAAACATTTTATCGAATCGAATTAATCTGAGTACTGACATTTTACTGGGTCTTGTATAATGTTATTATTTTTTTACCTAAGATATTATTATAAATATAAAATGAATCTATGTTTTCGGGACTTGACTTGTATTGCTATCAAATAAAATAAATATAATTTCTACGATATAAAAATGAAGTAGTATAATCTTCGATTGATTTTCGATTTTAACAGAAAAAAGATAAACCATTACTTCTAGTTTAGATAATAAAAACTCATTTGATATTTAAGTTTAAAAGTCAGTAAAAATAATATAAAACTGTAAAAAAAAATAATCAGCTTTACTAATTACTAATTGTATAAACAATTTTAAATATATTATCAAAAGAAACAATGGTTTTTAATTTTATTAGTATGACAACGACAACAGTTCTATAAAATGTACGTATAGCATAAGTTTTAAAATATTGAACTGTGATAAAAAAAAAAAAAAAATACCACATCAAAATTACTAAAATATGTAATAATTAGCAAAAATAAATTACTATCATATTATGCCATAATTAGCGTGAAAAAATAACAAATTTAATATTCGTAACTATTAAATACCCACATATTTTAATATTATATACTTTATTATGGCCTCTACATCATTGTGATTTAATGGATCATTGAAGGACAAACTTTCTAGTTTTCAACTGAAGAACATGATTTAAATTTCTTTGGTGCAATTAATGTTTCTTTACGCTTAGCAAATAACAATTATATTACAAAAATAACGTGTAATTAAAAAAAAAATGTAATTAATTTGTCATCAATCGATTGAAAATCAACAATTAAAATAACAGCATAAATAATGCATTCAACTACATCCTGTAGGTATAATACATCGAATTTACGATAATTTCTCCGTCTCTTTTTTTAAAACAATTTGTTTTTCACTCAAAGATTATGTTGGTTCATCAGTTTATTTTCAAAAATATATTATTATAATAAATAATACCATATCTCAAAAAAAAAAAAAATGTGTATAATCATATGAGAAACAAAATTTAGATTATAAAAATAGAGAAACGACCTTATACTGTAGAGGTAAGCTAGTGATCCTGTTTGTGACTCTATATGTATTCTAGAAATAACCGATTCACATCAAAAACACATCGAAAGTTTCAAGTGAATTTTTATTTTATACTATTTAATTATATTAATATATTATAATTTATAAACATTTCCATTTGGGCCGGGCTGGCCCAACGGCACAAATACAAAACTGGATTTTGTACGTGCTAAGTTTTGTGGTTGTCAAACTAAGAAATAACTTAATTTTTCATCTGGACGGAACTTGCAGAACTTTGCGTCAGTCCCAACCATTCGTGCTGATTACGTGCTTGATATAAAGTAGGATTTTCTTAATTGGCCGAGCTGGTGCGGAATATGTAATGTCTACACTTGGCAACCCATTATTATAGCAGGGTATGATCTGTATGACACTCCGTTAATATTTCTAAGGTAAATGGTACATGATTTCGCAATGTTTGCGCTCGTATATTCATACCCGTACCGTATGTGCATTAAAATATAAATCATGTAAATATTATAGATTCTATAGTTATAGAAATGCATCAGATAGGTATAATAATATCATGTGCGCGATGTCGAGGATCTAGAAACCTGAAATGGTCGGTGCATACCATAGTTTCCTCCCAAAATGTTAATAAACACTAACAGCCTCTAATGATCAGGTAGTTCGTAATCAATAATCATATACGAGTTGACTCCCAAAAATATTCACATATAGAATCAAGTAATGGCTCAGTAAAATGTACCAGGTATAAACAGACGAATTAATGTATATACATTATACATAATATATTGTGTTATAATTACAAAAATTAAGTTTACATTAATATACATTATTTTTCAGAAACAATATAATTATAATTTTGGTAGGTACCTAAACACAATAAACACAATAGATTAAAGATAACATTATAGAAAAGATTTGATAACAGTGTCAAAAATTTGAATTATAATAATATATAACGTTTCCAAAGGGTGGGGTGGTGAAGTCTCTTGGCTCCCCTCCCTGGATCCATGGCTATATGCGTGCGAAAACCGCGATTTTTCCGTGACCACACCATATTTTTCTAATATTATATAAAATATATAATAAATGTATAGGAACGAAGTACAAAAAAAGTGGCAAATAACATGCCATCGGCGACGGTTATCCAATTATTAGCGGTTAACCCCGCCATACCCCCTGCCAACAGCCAACACCCCCATCGCCGGCGCACAATCCGACAGGAAGCAGTCGACCGAACAATATTCGCCGTAGGTATGTACCTATAATAATAATAATATGTAATACGTACGCACACGTCAGACAACGCGACCACGGCAGCTGCTACGCGAGTCCTCGCCCGCTGCAATTTATGTTATTCGACCCGCGCGATACGTGTTTTTTCTCTCCGCGAAAGCTTTGCACGGTTAACTTACTTATACATAATAATATCGTATATAGCATTATCGTTGTTCGTACCATAAACATTGTATAATATCGTATGGTACGCGGGCGGCCGGCGGCTATTTGCGCAACAACTGTACAAACACTGGCAGCCAGCGCGGTGCCCGGACGCGCGCGACCGTTTCTTTTGTGGTCGAGAAATATTCTTCGGTCGGTCACGCGGCGATAAATCCAATAAAACTAATCGGGCAAAAAAATAACGAAAATAATAGTAATAATAATAATAACAACAGCAGTAGCTGCAGTGAGTAGGTAGGTAGGTATAGTGGTAAAAAGACGACGGCGGCTGAAGAGAAAAGAAACGGCAGGAAAGGCCACCAACAGACTGGAATAAAATAACGCCTTATTAAACACGTGCCGCGGGCCGCGTCCGAGGAGAGTATAACGACGACGACGATAATAATAATAATAATGTAATATATTATGTGTAAGCACCTAATACGCGCACATATGATATTGTTATTATATTATTATAGTGAGCGAAAAATGATTGATGCGATTCGATTGTTGTGAGTTTAAGAAAAAATAAAAAAATAATAATAAAGATCGAAAATAACTCGACAATAAAACGGCTACTATACGATCGGTTTTAACCGTATTATATTATGTAGGTATAATACTTCTCGTATAGTAGAATTCTCTTACGATTCGGGCGAGGTAACGACAACGCATTTATAGGCTGCAAAACCTCTACGACATTAAACAGTAGCGTAACCAGGAATTTTGGAGGGGCAGTAAAGAACTTTAAAAATTAAATTTGTATTATTTGCAATAGGGATAACTTTTATACTCATTATATGGCCAGATAAATAATATTCATAAATACATTCTACTGAAATGAATAACATTTTTAACAGCTTTTAATTTACATTCAACAATTTATGTCATCTTAATGAGGCACTTATAATAATAAACTATTATTGTGTGTCCGTGTCGTCCAATCTGAAACTTTCATTTTTCTAAGTACATTTTATTTATAAAAACGGTCAATATTTATCTTTTTACATTATCTATAAATAATGCCCCTTCTCCCATCAACGAGATAACGCTCCTCTCTGGCCATAGCCTTTTTAACCCTATTTGACCCCCTTTCACTACGCCATTGATATAATATAATTTCGATTTGCATTTTTCTACAATATTTACTATGCATTTCTATTAAAAAAAACATTGCCCACCCGGCAAACCGAATAACCTTTCTTTATTCACTTATCGCTTATTTAACCGAGTACATAAAATCGATTAATTAAACATTTTATTTTATATTTCGTTTAACAAGAGCCTTTCAACTAATGGAATTATGTAATTAGAATAGTTATTAGTATATATTGAATGCTAGATTTTAAATAAAATGCTTGATTAAAGTTAGTGTGATTTAATAAGTGGCCAATTATAAACATTATAATTAAGATGAAAAATGTACAGACATTTAATTTAATTGTTAACAATTTTTTATTATAATGTTACAAGTTAAAAAACTAATCTGAAAATAACATTGATTACGCATCAATGTTTTTAAAAGAAAATTTCATCTAAATTACTGCAGAAGTTATTTGAATAGTATATTATATTATTATGTACCTAAAATGAATTCATCTAAACTTTAAACTATTACAAATATTTTATTCGAACATGAATATTTTAGTCTTCGAAGTTTAGGCATTAAAATGATATATAATTCAAAATGTGAAATAAACAAACATAATACGATTTGCCTGTAAAAAACTTTTAAAAATTTGATTATTTTTAAAATGAAGTTTGACCTGCGAGTTCTTGACACCATTATCGCCGGATCCAGCTCAAGCGTATATAATATATTATACATACACGCTTGAACCCGAAATTTAACTTCGCCATCCTTGTGACATAATGTAAATAAAAATGTTAAATGTCACTACGATTGCTACTATTTATAATGCATATTATACACTTCGCCTACACCTCATGCCGGCCTATTGCTTGACGTCTTGCGTTAAAAAAAATAACCTAATTTATAATATTATTCAAATATTTTTGTCGTTTCATTTCATATTGTACGCAATCGTTTCGCTTTGAGCAATTTAATACATATACGCACCGCCACCACACCATATCACTTCGTGTACAATAATATAATATATGCACACGAACCTTGAATATATGACAATTTTACACCAAAATTACATTTAAATATACGTCATGTTATCTTGCCACGATGGCATTATTATAACGAGGTGTACCGCCTGTGCGTATACCTATGCGTATACACGTCCTGCGGAGGCGTCGGGCTTATATACGAACGAATCCGTCAAATCCAGTTACATATTAGAATATATTATTTTATATACCATGATACAATATAATACGTCTCCGCGGTAATATAAAAGACTTCTTCTCCTCTCCAGCGTCGTAGATTGAGTGGAAAAAAAAACTACCCTGTTGCCGCTGGCTGCGGAAAGAACCCTTTGCCGAAATTCATATGCACGCGGTCCGGTCAGAACCACTGTAAGATTCGCATGTACCGAGTAGGTATATACATACAATAATATAACATATAATGTCATGTATTATAATATTATGTGCGCGTATACTTCGTTTTTTTTTTTTGCTCGTCGTTCGTCGATAACCAGCTCTGTACAATACGCGTATAATAACAATAGTAATAAAATATGTGTTCCCGAAGAGATTGATGACCACTACCGTACAATATACGCACACTGATTCGTGACCGTGATTAATCCGGACAATATATTATGGGCGGTATACTATATGCGCAGCTCATCTCCGCAGATCGCCTGCAGCATATACGTATGGTTATAATGTGTTATTATTATGCGCTACCGGTTACACGTTCTGGAGATCACAATAAAAATGCCCCGACTGCAAATACCACTTGTAATATAATATATTATACGTATTATTATACTGAAGGGCGTCTCACCGTTGCCGCCGCCGTGTTCATCAATGTCAACGATTCTACTTTTCTGATATATCGGTTTTATATTATTTCAAATCGCGGTTTCGGACGTTTATTCCAATAATCCGGTCGTTGCAAACATTAGATGGCGCTAAAAAAAATAATTTCCGAACAAAAAATCGTATTTTATGGATCTGATGTACCCCTATAGGTATCATATACTGTACTCATGCCTATTGCATAGAAGTATTTACGTTTGTCTGGCCACCTATGGATGAAATCCAATAGTTTAATGAAAACGGTCTTAAAGTGGAAACTCAACGGCAAAAGACCACTGGGTAGACCAAAACAAATTAATGGTAATTGGAATACAAGATGGACAAACATTAACACGGTATAGGGATGGATGAATGGAAACAGTTATGTGTTGCGGTAATGGGTCTCAATGGCCTTTAAAAACCGAAAAAGAAGAAAAATTATATGTATATATATATATATAATAAAAGTGTATAATGGTCAGCATAATAACCGCAAACGACGATTGAGCCACGATTTCAAAAATTTTAAGACTACAACCAATTGGTATACAAAACGTACCTACTCTAAAATTTATAGAGGTTATACGTTACGTATTAGTGTCAAAATCGTGCCAAACTTTGGAAAAAACAAAAAGTTCACAAAGACCTGAATAAAAACCCCCGAATGTCATTGCAGCAGTTGCAAATACACGCCTATAAAGTATATAATAAAATATCAACAATTAATGACAAATTTTATTAAAAATGTTAAAAAATATCGACGAGATTCAAACACTATTTTGTATCGAATAATATATTTATATATTCATACCTATACCTATATAAAGTCGTCACGAATAATATTAAAAAAAAAAAATATTCAACTAAAAATGATTAAATGTATTGTTATTATGTATTTTATTGTTCAAATAAAAATGTTTATAATATAAACAAGTCATGGTTAATAATGCATTATAATACATAGACAAATTTTTAAATAGAAAAATATGTAAAAACGTGTAATCATAAGGAAACATGTACAAATTACAAATATTTAATGTAAAACTTCGCTAATTTTATTAAAAACCATTCAATTGAAAATCACAAAGTGGCGTAATTATTTACAAAATAAAATCTCATACTATACTTCCACTTGATCCAAAATGATATATTTAGAACGTCACGCATTCCATAACTTTACATTAATTAAACAAAAAGTTACGCTAAAACATTCATTGGTGTGATGTGACTATATTATATTATGCGCTATAAGATAGAACGAAAAATTAGGAATTCACAAATTTCACCTTCCTGTATACAATTTAAAAAAATCTAGGTACCCACTTTTATGTCCGTTTTAAAATAACATCCACAATAAAAAATATTAAAATTGAACGCGTTTAACACGGTTTTTACTATGCAATGTACATATTATATACGCGGTAGTAAAACAACCCATTTCCTAATATTGACGATTGTCTTTTAGACGTAGGTAGATATATTATAAAGCATGGTTGAACTTATACCACAAAAAATGTTTTTTACTTGATAGAGTCGATATTTGCATAAACGTATCATATTATACATACTTACCTTGTAACAATATAATAATATTTTATTTAATTATTTTTTTTTTTTAATTTAGTGTAACAATTTATGATAAGTTTCGTCTGTTTTTGTAAAAACTTCAATTTTAATAAGAGCCCAATATGGCTAATTTAACAAGTCTTGAAATCAAAATTATTTAAAAAACGATTTTTTTTTAAATCTATGAATGATGTATCAAGTTTTAAACGTTTAATAATTTTTCCTACAAACCTACCTTGTGAAAGGGTTAATGAGTGTAAATCTATTAAAAACAATTAAATCGGACCACTGGTAGTAGGTACCTACTTGAAAAAATCTTTCTCTCTTAGCAGTCACCACTAGTAAATTAGAAAGTATTTAAGAGGTCATTTTAAAGAATAGTTGAATTATTTTAGAATTTTAAGCGACTTTAGATTTATCGCATTAACGTCCACTAATGTATACACATAGACATTCCGTGTATAATAAATTGTCAATATTCCAAATTGTCTGCTCTATAAATAGCCTTAACAATATAATATCATTTACCATTTCTCGACATTAAAGCTTCTAATAAAAGAACAACATTTTTAATACTTATGCAAATTGACAGTTTAAATACCTTTTCGTATTCAGTTTTTTTATACACATTATTCGTATGCAAAGTATATAATTGATTTTTGCGATCCGCAGTAGTTATCATCCCTATAGTTATACGATGAATTACGATCCGTTATTATTATTGTCGTCGCACGAACATCGCGTGTGCCATAGCATTATTGCATATTAATATTTTATGATCGCCACTATTTTTTTCGCACAGTTCATCATATTTATACGCGTTTCGCTGCTCACCTCGTTTTGCCCTCGCTCGACCAACGGCGCATATTGTATACATGATATTATACTATTATAGTGGACGTTCCCGCTGCGAAAAGATAGTTTATATCGTGTACGTGTGTGTGTGTAATGAGAGAGAATTTCCCTACAGCAATCAACTCAGCAACGGCGAATAACACAATAAATGTATGGACCATATTAAGGTGTATATGTATAAAAAGCGAAGGAGAGAAAAAAATGTTTGGGGTGAGAGGCGAATGATTAAACCGCCTTAGTCGTCGTCGTCATCGTCGTCCTCGCCACGACGTCGCGCGTATTATATTATATTATGTACCTGAAATCGCAACCGTGGGACCCTCGAGCATAGGACGCCATTCTCTCGGGTATTTTTTTAGACATACACCTATTTGATATATATATATATATTATATACGGACGGGATTTCGTTTTTTATACGCACACGGCGTAATTTTAACCCCTCCTTCTTCCGCTTTTTTTTTTAGACCCCATCGGCTATAGAGAAACTATTTTTTTTTTTTATCACACACCACTCTCACGTATAATAAGACTGCGCGCGGAGTATATATTTTTTTTCGAGGGTGACCTCGAATTGCAAAAGGTTGACCCTGAGCGCGGATCGTCTGCAACAGCATCGCGAGCGCACACGAAAGCAGCGCGTTAGCCATCTGCGACGCACAAACAATGGCATCTACGATATACAATTATATACATATATAGGTAGGCGCGCACCGGTCTACCCAGCCGACGACGTGCCGTGTGGCGAAACTACCCCTTCGGATGACGAGAAGAACGCGACGTCGAATTATTATGGTGGTGAAACGGAGAGAAAGTACCTACATATAATATAATACAAAATATATATATATAAATACCAACACAATTTTGTATTATAATATTAATAAAAAAAAAAAAAGGTAAAAAATACATAGCTGGGTAGGTGTGTAAAGTATATTACAATATTATTATAATAATATATGATATCCAACGGCGTCGTCCTTGGCCGTTTTTCTCGACGACGTCTTATAATTAATATAATGAACTTTTGGTTCGGGCGGGTTTTTTTCGCCCCTTTTATCATTATGTATATTTTCTTCGATTAGCGCATATTATCTGTGTATGAGGGAGTGAAAGAACAGGAAACGCCGCGTAAAAAAATCTCCAGCCCACGCAGACGGTATACCTGCTTTAATAATAATAAAAATAGTAATAATAATAATATATATATATATATAATATTATATTTTATAAACCGTCTTGTAATATCACAGCGGTGCTGGCCGTGACGAAACCCGACCGACATTTATTATTATTATAGGTAACTCGTGTATTATACACTCTGATCCATTGACGGCGAGTCTGGGTTTGTTATAAATTATAATTGTAATATTTATTAGACGCACGTGATGAATGAAATAAATATATATTGATTTTGAATTTTTTTTTCCTCGTTCTTCTATATGGTAAACCGACTGTAATTTAACACGGGAGTTACGGCAACGATTTTATTAGTATAAAAATGTTTATACATGCTGCATCAATTTAGTCTAAAGTCCTCGATTTATTGAATCAAAATCATGTGTTATATTGCAATTGTTTTATCCTTCGTTTATAATTTATTATATTTTACACTCATCCTCTATTAGAAATATTATCTGAATGGCTTTTGTTTTCAAATTAATTCTAAATCATATTATACTCTATCGTATTCGGACGTTTAAAATTAAATTATTGTTTCAATTGATTAAGTCGTATAGTTGAGTGATTCAAAGAATATATTTTATAGGTAATATAGAAGATGATTTCAGCTTTTCGATTTTCTCCCATCAACATACTTCATGATAATAATGTTAATTTTGGTAATGTCCTGATTTTATTATATCGTTCGTTTCGATTATTGTTTATTTTGTTCGTTTGATATTTACGTACATAGAATATTTAATTATTGTAGAATTACCTACTAAGAATGACAAAATATATTATTGTACCTACTAGGTGTATGTATATATATATATATATTATGTGAATTTGAGAGGCGAGAAATGTATTAATTGTAAAAGTTTTTAATTTTATAATTTGCCTATAAGTAAATTGTTCTACGCTCGCCTTAGCTATTACTCTAACCTCTTGATCCAAAGCTTATCAACTAATAAAATTTCTGGTAATCCTTCAAAACGGCAGAAACGAAAATTGTATGCAAACTTGTTTAACTAATACAAATTAGCAAATAAATAAAACAAACAAATAAGAATTGTCACCAACGGGGACAGTATGGCTTCTTCGTCAACCTGTAGTTCAGCGTTCACTAATGCTGGTACACAGATTGCATTATATTTAATATAATATAAATAAAAACAAATCTAGTTTTATGTGAAATAATTATAATATTATAATAGATGTCCGTCGAACTGTATGTAAAATTAATACGGGAAAATTGAAGAATTATAAAAAAACCACCCATTAACAACCGTTAATCGGATTAACGAATAATATGCGTGCGCGTACTCTCGTATAATACAACCATCACGCGTATTTTAATTATTATTTTAACGACGGCGCGCCGAGTACTTGAAAATATAAATCTCTCGAGAAACCAAAAACGAGAAACTACCGCCGCTCGGCATTTACGCAGCGAGTAAATCATAATTATTGTTGAGAAATTCGTGTAAAATTCTCGAAACCGGCGAAGATGATTAACAAGTATTGTGACTGTGTATATTATAAAACATACCATACGCGTACTGCATTGCAGCTCTTCTACGCAGTATGATGAACATAATAATAATATACACGAAAACTATAGCACGGCGTCCTCCGCGCCGTTGTAAGACGTATACAATGCGAAGGCTGCAATAGTATAAATATTTACCGTTTTTTTTTTTTTAAATTTTTTTTTTTACGTTTTCAGAATGTCCATCAATAATAACAGTTTCGATAATGGCAGCTACCGTGAAAAAACCGGTGCGTAAAGCATTTTTGTTTAGACGAAATACCTACTAAAAAAAAAAGAACAAAATAAAAATGTAATCTTACCCCACATGTGCCGCCGCCGCGCCGACCGTGAGAACTCCGCGGGCTGTGTGTAGTGCGTGCACGGTGTGGGTCAACGGGATCTAGTAAAAAAAATACCAACCAAAAACCCCCAAAAAAGTAGTTCTTAAAAAAAAAAAAAATAGAATCACTAAAAAAATCCTCCGATTTTTGAAACATCTGACCGTCATAATGGTGCTGCGCAGTGTGTAAGGGTGGCTTTCGTCGTAGTAAAAGAAATAAACGATAAAAAAAATGTAGGAAAAAATCACATTGCGGTATAGCGCCCGCAAATGAAGAAAAAAACGACGTTTGCGAAAAACCTCGTGAGAATCTTTGCGCGACCGCGGGGGACACTTTTTATATACCTACTACTAAATAAATTTATAATATTATACACTGTCCGCGAACAATAATGTCATAATCACAAAACACCACTCGTACGGAACGAGATATTACTATGACGAAAAATACGACGCGCGTAATGTCCGAATCGAGATGGGATTTGTCATTTACTTGTAATTGCTTATGGGTAATCCATGAAAACGGTTTAAATAAGAATAACACTCAAATTTGTTTCACATTTCCGCAAAGTCG
The DNA here is from genome assembly GCA_014851325.1 of Pentalonia nigronervosa. NCBI lineage: Eukaryota > Metazoa > Arthropoda > Insecta > Hemiptera > Aphididae > Pentalonia > Pentalonia nigronervosa. The sequence continues at coordinate 83,814 of JACXSJ010001242.1, read as the reverse complement.
ACTGCCTAAATGAAATATACTTTTTTAAGGTTTTTAACGCTATATATATAAATCTAATTTAGTGCTACTTTTCTATCAGATATTATATAATTGTTGTAGTTGTCTGAATATTATAATTCACATAATATTATCAGATTTCGGTTGTCGTTTCCCAGTGTCATTAAACGTGAATTTTATAATTTAATACACAATTCATATTTTAAGTTTTTAAAAATTTTAAATGAGTAAAAAATTGAGTTTCAAAACAAAATATATTTTTCTATTATTCATTATTGTTCGAAATGTTCTATTTATCCTATTCGTCTTCTTCTTATCTTTGAGGTATTTTAAAGCTGAATTATATAGTTATCGTTTTATGGCCATCCGTGTAACTAAGTCTATAAGTAATTTCTTAAAGCTATGACTTCCGAGTGCCAGTTGTATTATTATGATTATGTATATTATATTTCGAAGAGATTTCGTCGAGAGGTCACGTTCCGGGTTTTCGGTTTCGTTCGTCGAGAGTTAAATATATAAAACAATTAGCACGTGCTACTCGTCCGGGCGCACACTGCGGGGCACGACGGATTTACCCGGCTCGGAGATAACGTCCGTTCGCCCGCGGGTTACGATTATGCATGTACCTATATTATACTATATAATATTTTAAGTTTTAAAGGGTTTTTATCTGGTCGAGGCGATCGGTTCGTGCTCGAGTTTCGTTCGCCTCAGCAACTGTTTTACAACTCCACCACCGGACCCTCGAATAAGTTTTCCGGCGCGGGCCAAAAGTTCAACCAACGCGCACCGGAAGTTCCGCGTTTATCGTCACTACGCCGCCGCTGCTGCTAAAATATAATAATGTACAGTATGATATTATACGCGTATATCAAAACAAAATGAAAAAATAAGTACGCCAAAAATCAATTTGCCGTGTATAGACTCTATAGTCACTGCTGCACGTGATCTGCGTGCGATCGTTACGATTCGGCGAGGTATTTTGCCATCGATCAAAATGAATCATCATAAACTAATTCGTATATAGTAATGAGAGGACATTTTAAACCAGCAAAAACAAAAATTATGAAATGAAAATAATATAAGCATATACGTAAATAACAAACATTTTTGACAATTATTTAAATTAAAAAATCTTTAGATTCTATATGAACTAATCCGCAGGCATCAATTCATTATTTAAAAAAACTTTTATGCTATTTAATTTTGTAAAAAATAACCCCCGCCAATATTTGAATTATTGTAATAATTGTTATTTAATATTTTACTGTTTCTTTTTTCTGCCATACTATGTAGGTATATTATGGAATCAAACGCCGCGCGGAATCAACATATCACTATGCAAATGTCCGACCGAATCGATTTTCGGTGGAATTGATATTAAAACGGCGGAATCGATAAAACCTCGTTGTCTATAACTGGAGACTAGAAAATTGGACGAAAATGTGTTCGAAGTTTCGGACATTCGGTATGATACTATCGTTATGTTTGTCTTCGTACAATTTCAACTCCAGAATTTCTTTACGAATACATTTTTGCATAAATAATTTTATTAACATCGGGCATGTGTCTCGTATTTTTTTTTCATTCAGACTCGCGACATGTTTGATTATTGTGATCACAAGTCTGCAGCTGTGGCTCATGGCTACCATATGACGTACCTACCTATATAATATTGTTCGGTGTCGATTGAGTGAAAAACAACTATAATCGTTAAAATAGATATTACATAATTGACGATTGTATAAAGTCAATATTTTCCACATACTTAATGCAATATGTTTAAAAAGTTTGGAAACTCTTTAATTACTGTTTGTATATTTTAGTACCTATACGTAGAGCAATAACAGATAACACTGTTGCATGTTTATAAAGAAAAATATTTGATCACCTCATTAATATTATTAATTATATTATATTATCGTTTATCATATTCCAAACTTTTTGAATACCTTGTATGTACAGTGTACACAGTATTTACTGTAATTATTTTAGCATAAGTCCAGTAATTTAAAAACTATTGACGTACTTGGAAATTTTTTTTTCACTTGTTACAAAACACTACATTTTTAAATAATCTAATAATTCAAAAAAAAATAAAAATGTTTTTTATAGATGTACATTTTTTTTTATTTCTTGGTTTTTGAATGACATTGTACGTTTTAAATATCTAAAGTTGAATACTTTTATAGGTATTTGGAAGAAAAATCAAATTATGAATGAGTGGCTTATTAGTTATAAATTTATAGTATTAGGTATTTAAATTTTAAATGAACGGAGTATGTAGTTAACCAAAATTTTTCACGTCCGTCTTTAATTCTTATTATGCTCACCCTTATATCATAGTATTGTATAATCATATTTTAACTTGTAATAATAAGAACAACTACTTAAAAAACGTCGTCATGACTCACAAGACGGCGTTACAATATAAATAATGATATGTAATGTACATTATAGTTGTAGGATAAACGCTGCCCCAGTGGTGTAATTTTGGGGGAACAAGGGGAACACTTGCCCCTCTGAGTTTTTTGTATGGGAAATGTATTATTTGCCTTGCCCCTTCCCTCAGATATGCCAATAATATAAATCTTTAAATGATCTAAAATAAAAATAATTACATTTAACAAAAATTTATAAAATAAAATTATTATATTACATTTTTCCCGGTTCTTCTGTCGTATAATATGTTGATATTTTGTCAAAATTATCCCATTGTTTGGGTTACAAAAATAACTCATTAATATTTTTTCATGATTCATAGGATTTACAGAACTATCATCACATATTTTTTTTTTTTTAATCAAGTTGTAACACTTTTTTATGAACTCTATTATATGCTTAATATTATTTAACAATATTGTGTCCCTATGCAATTTGTCTTTAAGCCATACGGTATATAATGATTATTAAGACTTGCGTAAAAACAAACAATTAGGTTATGGTTTTGATTTTAATAAATAAATTATTTTGTTCTACGCCTTCTCCTAGTTTATTGCCCAGTTACGTCACTGCGCAGCCGGATATGACGTATTTCGACAGAACGCACGTATGAAATTAAAACCATCCCCTATAATACGACGAAATCGTGAAATATAAAATAAATAAAATATTATATTATTATCCTGTGCGGTGCTGCGTACATATATCACGCCGGGAGACGTTGAAATCGAGTCCAGTGTGCCTATACCCATTTAACAATTTCGGTCGATTTTTTATTATTATTATTATTATTTTATTTTTTTTTTTTAATCCGTTTCTTCTTCTTTTTATTGCTCGCACAACAATCGCCTTAAGGGCGTGCAGCAATATTGTTGTCGCTCGGTCAGGGTATACGATTATTTTACTCGCATTCGCCAGGACCACGCCGCGGTGCCCACCTTTATATATTATACCTCAACATATACACATATATGATATATATATATATTTTTAAGACGACGTGACGGCTGGTATTGGTTTTTTTTTCCCGGGGCATCTGCCAGCATCCCCTTTGTGCTACCCTTTTATTTATTATTATTATTATGATTTTTTTTTTTTTTTTTAATCACCCCGAAGACACAAAACACACGAAAAAAAATCCGTCTGCACTCACGGCGCACAATTTATATAATAATGGCCCGAAAAATCGGACCCAGACAACTCTTTTTTTTCTGTTTCGTCTTTACGTGTTTCTCGATTCCCATGTGTGCGGCGTGCTTTATGGAGCACCTTCGTCAATCGTCCCTATCCGCGGCGAATGAGGTCACTCTATATTATATATTTTATAAGCCACCGAGGTTCTTTTTTTATGAGCATTCTGAAGAGCTACCGTGAACCGGTAAAATGAAAAAACGAAATCTTTTGTCGGTACACCCACGAAATTCAATACGCCTCAGTATTTATAATACGTCACATCGTTAATGTTTACGTTCACGCAAATTCGGATTTTGTAGTCCACTTAAAAATTATTTTCCCACTCATTATAATGAATAATACGAACCTATAACCATGCATGGCCATACACAAATATTAGGCTTAGACACAAATCCCTGTCCCCTGTACGTATAATGTGTCTACGTTAGACGAGTGATTAAACGCCAATGCCATAGAGCCTTAAAATATTATCTTCGCCGATACAATTCTATTTGGCCACACGATACAAAGCATTACTCTAAAATTACTGTAATAATATATTTATACTATTATTACAAGTTGAAAGGAACGTGCATTTTATACAATAATAATAAGTCACAATTTATTATTATCTAAATTCACTCAATGTACAAAACCATTAATAATTTTACGACTTAACAGTAAGACAATGATTATATTGTTATGACATCTTTTAACTTTTACCATCGACAAAGTTTAAATGTATATACATACACATAATTTTCATTACTTATTCATTTCATGTAACAGAAAACAAAACATAATTTACCTATAATACTTGTATATTTAGTAGACAAAAATATGAAATGTCTTGTGCCCTGGACGTGTTTTGTCTTATCTCTGTGTACGTTTGACATACAATTAATATTTGTAAATATTATATTATAGTATAGCAGGTTATATACTTACCAACACGGTATTATTTGTTTGACGAACACCGTTCTCAAATTCTATTATTAATTGGTGTGATAATACGCTAAAATCTTTAAACTTAAAATATTAATTTATTCTGCGGGGCAATTAATAAACATAAGTTTTTATTTTTAGTTTTAACTTCACCAAAAAAAAAAAAAAAAAAAAAAATGCTCACGAATCAGTTTAATATTTAAATTATACGTTCTCATTGTGATATTCAGCGTGTCTAGAAAGTTTTAATCCCTCGTTATTCGTCATGTCAGAAAAAAAAATATATTTGGTTATTAATAAATTGAACTATATTACAATATAATATCTTATGTATAATATGTATAATATGTATGTATTCGGTTATTTTTTTATCTCTGGTAATATGCCAACGTTTGTATTTTAGATTTATTTATTATATTACACCCATATTATATTATATTTTCGACATTTTCGTAGACAAATAACAATTAATAAATAATGCATATTTCATTTATGGTTTTTGACATTGGATTTTGTCGATTCCCGCAGTTAGATATATATAACACACGTCACATTTTATTGTGTGAAAACTATTTCACGGACCTACAGCTGGTTCTTTTTTGTATTTCTTCTTTTATCAAGTATACCTGATTATAAAATACAATACGAGACTATCTGTATTATAATCTTCTCCGCCAGACCAAATTTAAGTGACTATAATATTAAATAAAACGTTTGAAGTAAATAATTGCATGTAATATAATAGTCATTGATATTTTTACACAACTATAATAATAGCATATTATTATTATTATTATAAGAAAATGCACGATGTTATCGTATGAAGGTTGATATTTTGTGGACAAGTTAATTAAAATCTGCAATAATAATGCAATAACCGACTATGGATCTCGAAAAATATGAAATTTCGACAGTAAATAAGCCATGAATAATTTCAAAACGAAAATATGAATTTGAATTTGGATTTTGAACTACTATGAGATAATACTATTACGTTTAGTGTTTACTAAACATAAGATTGATAACGTAATATTCATATCATAAACGTGACAATATATGATAAAGGTATAAGTATAGTCATTGTATTTTCTCTTGATTTTACGGGTGAACATGTTATTTTTATTTCGGGCAATGGGCAATGTCTGTATAAAATATTATTGTATTCGTGGTTGTCTAAGAACGGACTTTCGTTTAACCATTGTAAATGTACAGAAATATTGAGCCGTTTCGAAGTAATATAATATTTTATACATCCGTGATAAAGTGAGTGGGCTACCTGAAGTTGGCCAACCCAATTGAAAATTGATCACAACTTACTATTATTTGCTAATTATTCTTTTGTTTTAGGGGGAGGGGGAGGGGGAGGGAGAGATCTTTTGAGTCGATCGAGTAAAGTGGGTGGATCAAGTTCATGGACTTATATATTTTACTCGTTTTTGGAACGAATTGTCATACGGTGCAATTTCAATTTGACGTTTACACGTGAACTTTGAAAAAAAAAAAACAGAGGCGTACTACAAGAGACGCGATCACTATAATATGCTAACGAGTCCGGCGAAAACAATTATAACAACGACAATAATTATTACGGTAATTGTATGTATATCCTCTGTTGAACACGTTACAAATCAATAATTGTATATTTTACACGCTGCGGACGATCGTCGGTTCGCCGGGATCGCGCAGTCGGCGTTTTGTTTTTTGCACAATATCACACCCACACAGCCGGTCTGTCGCGAACAATATATGACGTACAGAGCGATTTTCTCGTCGCGAGTCGGACGACATTATCAGCTTAAGTCCAGAGCTGACTAATGCGTCCTGTCGTGCATACAACAACTCTTTAGCGCGAGGCCGTTATTTTGCAGTAATTGGCGCTGTTCCCTGGCGGTGTATTACGCGTGGTTTTAACTTTTAAAGAGAAAAAAAACGAGTCCGCCGCATACCGATACCCGTGGACGATAATAACATCATGTGCACGTGATTCGCGGGACGGAGAAAAAAAAAATCGTTCCCCGTACTGCATTAGTGATAAGTGCTGCTCATACATAATAATACGGGCGTCACAATAACGGGTATTTGTCATTGTAATTTTCCGTCGGGCACGCGCGTTTCGAACGGATGGCGGAAAAAAAACACGACGAAAACCGGAAAAAAAAAAAAACCCCGTAAGTACAGAAACAATCGTGTATGGGTGCGCTATACCGTCCGGGAATCGGGGGACTGCAAGTTTGCGTATTATATTTATTATAGCGGCGTATACACGCAGCTACCCGAGTCGTGGTATTATATTTTATCGTACCTGTATATACCTGTATGGTATAATGTGTATTATTGGCGTTGTGCACCTGTGTCCTTGTGCGAACATCCCGTTCGGAGAGCTGTTTATTCATATATATATATATATTATTACTGTTATTACAATCGTATAAATGCGCATATTATTATTGTAATTAAAAGCGGCGGTTATTACATATTATACGTGCGCTATTGTGTCATAATATATATATACTAATTAGTGTAGTAGCGTGTACGACACGAACCCTACACATTATAGGTATTATTATCATCATCATTATTACAATAATAATAATTATTGTTATCGTTGTTATATTAGAGTATACCTAAATATATTTGTTTTGTGCGCGGTACAGAAGCAGAGTTATTGTGACGGACTATCGCTCGCCCGCTTCACAAGTCCTACGAGAACTTATGACAACATTGCTTGAATTATTGCATTTATTCTGCCTATACGCGGGATAAAGAATTTAATTGTACAGACCATTCTAATATAACTACGACGTTTTGCATGTTCTAAGGAATTTTCGCGTTTACCCTCGTGTACTATTGTTGAATACATATTGTCAAAATAATAAAATCATTGCAATGTTCATTGACTGACGAATAAGATTTAGAAGGTATACCTATCGAACAAACAGTTCGGTTATATTTTAGAAGAAATATTTTTCGATTCAATATTTGACATTATCTATTTTAAAAGATTATGAGACAGTTACAGTATTGATCAGAATTCCAAATAAAATAAAATACCTACCTATGGTTTTCAACATATTCGAATCTTGCAAATCATAATACATACAATGTCTTTTGTTTGTAATCACTTCGTTTCGTTATTCGTAATATATCATAATATTACGAAACGTTTAAAAACGTAAATTCGTTTAAAATAAACGCTGCGCTTATTTCCGTCCGTCGTAAGTGCAGCCAGCTATTTTAATTATTATGAATCTCGAACCCGGCGGTCACGACTACGATTGCCGCCGCCGTTTACCGGTCGTACGGAAATTATCCTACATGTTAAATTCGATTACGAAATGTGTGCAAATGTGTACTTCTCCGCGCGCGCGCGCGCGTGTGTGTGTGTTTCCTCAGCCGCAATAACATTATATATTATACGTATTATATTATATTATTACGGTTCGAGACGGCTGCGGCGACGGCGGCACCGGCCTCGGTGTAAACGGCGCCCTCGGTCGCGAAACGTTTTACGATCTCGGCAGACGGCCTAACTGCAGTTCACACGGTACGCCAAAACACACACCGCCCAGGCAACAGATGTCCGCGTGTATATAGGTGCAGTGCGTGTGTGCGTGTGTGTGGTGACACTCGGGGTTTTCGGCGGTCGGTATATAATAATTGGGCCCCACACCGGACACACGGTTTCTTCCGTTTCGACGACGACGACGACAGTGCCTCTATGTCAATAATAATAAAGCAAGACTTTGAGCGTCGTATACGACCACGTAAATGCGTCTACCGCGGTTCACGAGGGTGGAGTCATATACCTATAAACTGTAATGTAATATATGATCATATAATTTGCGTTCAGCCTCCGTCGGTGTAGTGTATATGTGTGTGTGTGTGTGTGTGTGTGTGTGTGTGCGCGGGCGCGCTCGCGAGGGGGGGTTAAACGTATTCTATAAGCGTTATTTCTCAAAGAGTTACAATATTATAATATAATATTCACGTTACGCCGTCAATGATGAAATCGACTAGGGGGCTATTGATAGTGAGAAAGGCTCAAAAGGTCAAAAACTGTATAATTTTAATTTTGTAGCAGTGACGTATAAACTAATAGAAAATGTTATATATGTACACAACGAATTTATCAACATGTCTTTAGACAATTTTTAAAAATAAAATCTTAAATGTCAACGTTAAAAGAAGAAAAATAATAATGTTTCTAAGATTCTGTAATTGCCCATCATAATTACGTCATCTGCATTTTTAAGTACAAGTTACGTACAATTTACATTCAATATACTGTTAGTAAACGTCATACCTACAGTAACGAACGCGATAAACATTTTTAGGGGTCCAGAGGATTCATTAGTAATATCTAACCAGTAACCGATAATCTATTTTACGATTCAGGAGACAGTTAGTAATACCTACCATTTATTTAATGCATACGTATCTTTAGGTCTACATAATATATAATTAGCGAATTACTATACCACCCTCTGCTGTAGTTACAACTTACAATTGTAAGACTATTTTTATATGACTATTAACTGCACATTATGAAATGCCTATGATATCGAATGGCGATTTGTTGATTAAAAATAATTTCAAGTTTATCTCAAAAAAGTATAAAAAATGAAATCCACACTAAGAACATAATTAAAAAAAAAACTTACGAGTCTACTCCTCTTTTTTTGTTCTACAAGTTGTAAGTTTAAATTATTATATTTGAACCGTAATCTGTCAATAATTATTTATGAAATTAAAAATGATCAGAAAAAAAATCTCTTTAAAACCTAAATTATTGGTAGATCGCTGTTTGAATATTGACTATAAGTATTATATCCTAAAATCAACGCTAGTAAAATGTTAATAATATATATATACAGTGAAACCTTAATAACTCGAGTAGGTCTAGAACAAAAAAAAAAATTATAATTATCATAAATTTGACTTATAGACGTTCGAGTTATCGAGGTTCCACTGTGTGTTTAAATTATGAAAAATGGTCCATTGTTAAAGTTTCCAACAAATGTAAAACCATAAAATTTTCCAATCAATATTAGTAAAGTTAGTATTTATTAGTATTAAATACTTACACAGCAAGTCTATTCACTAGTCAACCTGCGTCTATATATATAAATGTGAAATGAGTTTTTAGTAAAAACTTTTTACTAACTGCAGCTAATCTCAAAAGCTACTGAACCGATTTCACTAAAAGTTATATCAATAGATTCCTTGGGGGTGTTTTAAGCTTTTTTATTTAATCTTTAAGTTGGTATTGGGTGGTAGACACATACATTTTGTTTTGGCTCATGAAAATCGAATAAATTGTGGTTTATATAAAGAATTGCTTTTGGTTACATGAAAAAATTGGTTAAGACTAGCCGATGGATTTTTTTTTTAAATAAAAAAAAATAATATTTAATTTGTTATTAGTTATTCAAATCTATAACAAAGGGTATCCTTATATTTGTATCTATATAGTTTATAAGTTAAAAAAATACTTTACCAACCAATTTTGATGAAAGTTACAAAGTTCTTAGAGATTATGAGAAAGCTTAGAGAGTAGTTTGAATCACATTCGAAAATATACCATGATATAGATGCATGGTGTATGGCCCATCTTGGTCAAATTTGCCCGTTAACTGAGGTAACTTACACTAAACTCAATAGATACACCGATACAGCGCCGTATGTTTATATTCGAAACATTTTTACTGTTCCAAAAAAGTAATAATGAACAAAAAAAAACTCCTATCATAATTATATAATCAATACATATTAATCGCTCCACTCCGAATCTAAAATGTTATAAATTTATAACACAAAATAATTTGCAAATGTTCTCGGTTTTGACAAATTTTGTTAAAATTCTTACTCTAAACGCTTCTAAAATAATTTTGTCATTATACATATTATCGATATTTTTAATTGATGTATGAACAACTTATAATAATAACCTTATATTACATTTTCAAGATTTTTGACAAAGCAACATTTTTTTATCTACCAATATAAAAATAAATATAAAGAAAAATCAAAAAATGTCAAGTGCTATATGCATAGCTCAATAAGAGTCAAAATATTTTGAAAATTGTATCATGTATAAAAAATACTAATACAAATATTTGGCGAAAACGTAAAATATCTATATGGTTAGGAATGCAGAGTCGTGTATGCATATAAAAGGTTAAGTCAAATGGACTAGCCCAACACAAATTTCAGATAGTAATTTTAAAGCTTAACAAATACACAATAATATAAATTACAAAAACATCAATACAGTAACATACATTTCATAAACAGTGACTTCGTGCGGTTTAGACGAATCCTCGTTCGTAAAATAGGACTGTTCCGTGAATAATTCGCAGAATAAAATGGGATATGGAAGGGTAAGACACTACGTGAATTTAAAGTTAGAATTCTAAAATTGAGTTCGTTTAATAGGACAGGTGAGTCGATTCGACTGTCATTGATTTTTGATTTGAATTTTGTTAAGTTTGTTTGAGCTTGTCTGTCAGCCAGCGTGGCTAGGCCTAGTTGACAAAGTACTGGATTACGATCGTGTGGTGAATAATCAATCGATAGCTGAAAGGATGTACACTTTAAAAACTTACGTTGGACTCGTTCAAATCGGTAGCTGTCTCTCGTGGTTGTTGAATACTAGATTATACAGCTACTTACTCGAGTATGGAACACACAAACGAACAAAAAAGAACTTTTAAGGAACCAAACAACCATATATATATACGTACGAATATAACAGATACCACAATAAATACTTAAACATACAGTTTAGGACTTTAGGTATCGACCAAACGAACGATTAAAACTGCGATTACGATTAACTTAACAGTTCGTTTTAACGGCTACATTTTAAAACTCTCGTGTACATAACTGTTTTAGCAAATTCAATTCGTTTAACATATTATAGGTGCACAGCATAATTAAATAACATAACCACATATTTTGTTTTACGAACGTATTGTTAAATAAGAAAAACGGGTGTCATAAAAATTAATTTCTATTTGCTTTTCGACGTTGTATTTGAGCGCACGATACCGCGTGATAAAATTGTTATAATCACAAAACACCAACGTATATTATAATATCACAAATATCGAAGCAGTTAAAATATTATGTTGTAGTAGTATAATTATTATTATTTCGAGAACTAACCAAAACCGGTAAAAATGTAATCGTTCGCCGTATTCCATTACATACTAAGCACCTATACGCTAATAAAAAATCTTGTATAATAATATATTGTAATATTGTAGTATTGTAATACATATATTATGACGAAGTTTGATAAAAAATTAATTATGTTTTTAACAAAAACGCGTAATTAAAACCGGATTTGAGTATAATAACACTATATTATATAATTCAGGAGCGGCCAAACAGTCGATTTCGGATGATTTCAAAATCACACTTTGTTTGAACTAATTTAGAAAGAGTAGTATCTTCGTTTAGCAGTTAGCGTCTATTCTCCAGATAATAATAAACTGCCCCACGATATGCAATTACACGCTTCTACGCTAACAGTATAGGAACCTATAATGTTAATTTATTTTGAAATTATTTAGAAATTTAATGTGAAACACTCGTTTTTAGATAACTTTACACTTTGATTGTATTATCTATATAAAAGTATGTTTATTATTACTATTGTAGTGATAAAGACTTGAAAATAAAAAATATTATTCGTAGTAAATCTTAAAAAAGTTTGTCCATCCCTATATATATATATATTTAGGTTAGGTTAGGTTATGTATTGTATAATAATACGGTAGCCAGTATATATAATAAATGAGTTTTACTGCGCGCACACATCTCTTTAACTGGCTAAAATATATTACATCGTTCGTATATAATAATACATGTGTATGGACTGAAAAAGGTCCAGCGATGTATATTATCATCATACAACAATATTATATAATAATATATAGTTGTGGACGTTTATAAAGATCAGAGGGAGAAAGTGCCGTGCGTCTACATAAAGTATAATAATAATAAGAGAGGAAAAAACACAATAATCATAAAAAAAGAAGAAAAAAAAAGCGCAACAGACGATCATATTATAAGGGTGTGCGGGTAGTGCGTAGAACCTGTCTCGCAAGTCTCGACGTCGGTGGGAACGCAAAATATGTAATAATAATAATAACAACAAAGTATAACCGTCTGGAGGCGACGGCGGCGGCGGACACTGCAAGCGGACGGACGGACGGACGGTCGGACAGACGCGGACCGCCGGGCGTAGGAATGCTCAAGGTCAAAAACGCACCCTTCACGCACAAAGAGCGTATAGGTGTACTTATACATATATACATATACGTATAATGTGTGGCGGACCGGTCGAGGAGGGGTTGTTTGGCGAGGAGGAGGAGAGACCACAAGTGCGTGATGTCTAGACTGACCCGCAGCACACCAGCACCGGCCCCAGCAGCCGCGGCGCAGACAGGTTGTTTCGCCCGGCCCAATAACCCCCCGCGCGCGCAGGTCATTTTCAACCCCAACACCCGCCGAAGACGTCTGCGTGCGTGTCTGCGTGTCTGCGTGTGTGCGTGCGTGCGTGAAAACGTAACTGTAAAAACCTGTCGGGCCGACCGTTTTCAACCCCTCGCGCACAACCCCTACGCGACCGGTCATCCGTCCGTCGAGCGTTTTAGTCGGTGCTTATGTATTTATTCCCATAATATGTGTATAATAACGACGGCGTTTACTTGCGTGTCTGGCCCCGCGATATTATACGCGCGCGTGGTCTACCCGCGGGTGTATAATACATGCCCAGGTACCTGCCGACTGGGACCTCGTACCTGCGGATTAATTTCTTTCTGCGCAGCACTGTTCTCTATATAGAAGTATAATAGTAATAATAATATTATATATTATATACACGCGGCGGTAGAGATAGGTATACCGTTTCTTCTTATATTACGTTTATTATTATTTTTTGTTTTTTTTTTTTTTTTTTTTCCCATTGGTGGATTTTTTTTTTTTTTTTTTTCCCATCGTAGAGATTTTTTTATTTTCTTTTTATTCATTTCTCCGTGTATAAATAAAAAAAAAAAATGGAAAAAAAACCGCTCACCGAAATGTGTTTCTCTCTCATTCTCTTCCCTTCCCTTCCCTTCTCTTCACTACCATTATAGACGTCGGAGAACAATGCGCCGGTGTCGGATCAATCCTTTGTGTTTTGCGCCCCGCACGTTGTCAACGTCATTATCCCGGCGGCGGACGATTCGATTGCTCGCGTTGGGGAAAAAATAACGGCTCTGGAGAAAAATTGAAAAGAAAGGACAGCGGGGACGATGACGCCCGCGCGCGGGGGCTGTGGAAGACGCGTAGCGACGAAAAGGATATAGAAATATACATCACGACACCCACAACAGGTGTAATTTGTCCGAAGCAATTGCGATTTCATTGTCCGATCTCTGGAGCAGGTTAAATTACTTTTTATTTTCGAAATTTGCCTCTATTCTTCTTATAAACGAACCTTCCATTCATTTCTTTGTCGCTGATTAATATTTGTTTTGCCCAGGAAATACTACCGTGGTCCCACGTTTTTTTATTATTATTATTATTATTATTATTTTAACACTCATATATTATATCGAATTAATGTACACATGTTCAGAAATCACGATACGCAGGTATATATATTGCAGGTACCCGTCGTATAACCAGCCAGCATACGGTCACGGTATAGGTAATAATATAAAATAACAATATTGCATTAAATACTTTGAGTTAATTGAAACTCATAATACGCACAACGGGACGACTTCAATTATATTTTGTAAATTGTATTGAGAAAATAACAGTTTACTTATAGATAAATCTCATCATGACACAGATTCATTATTTAAGTTACTCGATTTTTTTTAAACTTTTAATATGGAAAATTATTGCATATTATAATATTATATTCCTTCATTAGACTTGTGTTGGCCGCAGGCGTATACATATTATGCTCATGGATTTTATAGTAAAAATATTATTTATTTATTAGGCCTTTTTATACCTTAGAATAAACATACTTGTACTGAAGTTGACAGTGATGAACATGCACCCCGTGTGACTATATTATGACCGTGTAACTTTTTGTACCAAGGTCATAAACAAGGTGTATATAAATTAAATTATGCAGTATATACTTAATAATACATATTTTTTTAACTCAAACAGATAGGTATATCTAAAAATTATTTTAATTATTTTTAAACGTTTTAAAGTTGTTAAATAGTAGCTCAAAAGTTTTAAAAATTAAGATTTTTTGGTTTATTTTTAATTTTTCTTAATATAATATTATATTATGATAATAATATTTTTTTAACAGTAAATTGACTATATATGGTGTTTCAAAGTAAACCTACCATAAAAAAAAAACAAACTAAAATTACTTGAATAACTTAGATACTTTAGAACAATAAAATATTTAAATAAAGTAATGGCCATATTATTGGGGTATACAATATTGTACCCCGCGTGTATGACAACTGACAAGTAGCGTTATAAAATATTTCGTGACCAATGAACGCATAAAATATCTATAATATACGTCTAACTATGTTTGATTATTTCAAATACATAATTATAATAAATATGAGCCTAATATTATAGTTTAAATATAATATTATGGGATCTATACTCATATATTTTGTATTTAATTAAAATTTAAACGTTGATCATAATAATTAAAACATGATTTTTATTTTAGTATAAAACGTTAAGAATACACCTGCTTACTCAGTAGACATAGCATTATTAAATAAAATGTTGTTGAAAATTTATAACATTTTTTTTCCAGTGTAATTGGTATATTTATTATCATGATGAAAGAATAATATCAATAATCATGTAGTATAATATTATAGCTTCATTAAATGTTAATATATTATTATAATCTATATCAAATGAAATCAATTTCCTATGCGATGGATGAACGACGTGCAGCACGCACACATAAGTACACACGAATATAAAACGTAGGTTCGAGAACTAAATATGCACTTTTAAATAAATAAATGAGTTATCAAAATGTATTGAATGTAGTAGCAGCATTAGGAGTAGTACTAGGTATACTTAATAATAATAATAAAAATAATCTTTATTACGGAAAAAACTCCATTTACAAGAAATAACATATAATACAATCATAACAGTATAAAATATTTTACATAATACTTTCACAGACTACAGAAAATTAAAAAAAAACATTTTAAATTTTGAATTTTTCTTTTTATATTTAAATACTAAACTCTATTCGAACTTATCTATACCAACCAATCCAATATTGTGTACGTATGACTGATTAATAATTGTATAATATCTTTAGGTAGTAAGAATACATCGCGATTGTTGTACGAATAAGCGTGTAAATAAAAACACGTTCGGAGCAACTAATAGCGAACTACGATATAGTGCAATATGTAAATTTAAAACACCTACCTGCAGCTAAATGTACGTCCTATCGGTGAAACCGGAAACAATAAAACATTTCGATTATCCGATTAAACAAACATTTTCAATGTTGTCGACTACAAATATCAGCAAATGGTACGCAGCGCATAATACACCTGCGGCACGATATTATGAAATTATTAACACAATACAATCTGCCATTTACAATTACCTACATATTATATTATATTATTATTATGATACACAACACCGGTAATACTTTCATCGTACGAGGAATTTTGTTAGCTTTCGTTCTTAACATTACTTTAATATAATATTTTTAATACCTACTTATACGATTCACAATAAATTTATCTACTCATTATATAAGGACCTAATAATACATTTCATTATTGCTAAAATTACAAATGTCATATACAGGTAAGATATTAATAATAAAAATAGGAAAATCTAACATTGATCTCCAACAGTGGCGTCGTCAGGACAGCGTAAGTATCATTTGCGTGTTAAAAATTCGATATTATTGTGATTTGGCCCACGTCTTAAATTGATTAGCTTGAAAAATGGATAAATTTGTTCTAGACAGGGTTTATGCTGCCTGCATAAAAATATGCGGATTAACAAAAAATTTAAATGACGTCACTGCCCGCCACTGAGATAAATCACCTCTTATCAGATAGAAAGAGCGCTTATCTAAAACTTAATAATAATAACAGAAAAATTTTAGAAAATAACAACGAGAATACAAATATAAAACATTTTTGCGGATTGTTAAAAATAATATGGTTAAAGATTAGATGGAAATTTATTTAATAAATAGAATATGAGAAAATATGAATATTTTTTTTCCTCTTATAAATTAATGTAAAACCAATTTTTTAGTTTATATAATATAAAAAGAGTAGTAAATACAACTTAATTTATTATCGGGGATCATATTTATAGATTTGAAACTAACCTTGTATGTAGGTACGTATTTAAACTTTTTTTATTATGAATGATTGGCATTTCTATATATTTTTCACAGGTACGGCATGGATAAATTTCAGTTTTAATTAAATTTGTTTTTAAGATATAGTATATATTTAGTTTTTTTTTTATATAACTTATTAATATTAAGTAATTTATACAATAGTTTGAACAATTCATTCGAAGGAAATATTTTTGGTTTGCTTAATATTATTTGTATTTAATTTTTTTGTGTAACTGATAAGGGTACCTAGTATTACAACCACCCCAAGCAATTATTATACCGTACTGAATTAATGATTGCATGTGAAATAAATTACTCTTATGAGGTGTTTATTGAGTATTTATTTTTGCTCTCAAAAACAAAAATAAAATGTTAGTTGCCTCAATTAGATATTATGAGTTTATTGATAAGAATTGAAAGGCATTTAAAGCTTTCATCAATTAATAAACCAATGTATCTTACATTTGAATATTTAAATAGTTTTGAATGGGTGCATTAGCTATACGACGTTGCAGTTTGTGTACTTAATAATTTTATTTTTTTGTGGTGAAGTTCTTAAATAATTTGAAAATGTAATCAATTTTTATTAATTATGATTAATTCTTTAATTATTAATAAAAAAACCAGTCGTCCAATAAAGTCATGCCTGATTCTGCTTTGTATCAGCCTAATTTCCCAGTAGACTCAGAAAATTAAATTTGCAGTGATATAACTGTCATCAACGTATGAGTAAATTTGTCCATTAAGTAAAAGGTTAAGATATGTTTGTTTTATTCTGAAAGGAGTTTATTCAAGAATACACTTGATGAATAAACGACCAATAAATCCATAATAATAGATTTATCCAATGTCACAAGTCTTCTTTTTTTTCCAAAAAAATACTTTTAAAATAAAAAATATTAAATTATCTTTGTTAATTTATGGGTATATTTATTTTTACTTTGAAACTGCAATTGTTGGCATATTAAATAAAGTCAGATATAGTTATAAGATATCGTCAATCAAACACTATGAACGTCGAAACTTGTGCTATGTCCTTGAGGAATGTTATATATAATGTTTATATATATATATATATATATATAAACTGTAACTTATAATAGTAGGTATGTCCTTGTCGATTCCTACATTTTCAGTAGTCCATTTTGTAACATATTTAAAATATATATATTACGACGAACTAACAAAAATCATATCTCACACCCCTTCCCCGGGCTCGTATCAGACATCGACACAATATTATATTATACCGCTTTGCATGGCATCAGGAAAATATCCTTATGGTACAAGGATTACTGCAGCTATGCACACACATTAAAATATATTATTGAACTCATACAATATAATATGTATGACAACAACAATATCATTAGAGACCGGTTCGTGTCGTTGAAACGTTGAGCTGTGTGTGTGTGTGTGTGTGTGTGTGTGTGTGTAAGTTGGAAGCACATAAAAAAATAGAATTGAATTTTAGTTGGTCGCACATGTTGAACCATATGTCACGGCGGTGGATCTCCCGTTTCCGTGCGCGTCTCGCGTTTCGGACGGACACGTATGTAATATACATATTATGTATTATATATATATATATATATATATATATATATATATATATATATATATAGAGAGAGAGAGAGAGAGAGAGAGCAGCGTTCTTAATGCGTATAGTATATTAGACTATATAGAAACAGAGTGAAAAAAATCGACCAGAGAACCTTCGTGTCCGTCGTGCACGATGAGAAAACGAACTTCACCTCCCCCGAGAGTGTTTTTTTTTATCAAGTTTTTTAACGTGATATTTTTTTTTTTTACGTAATTTCGTCGGCGTTCCTATGTGTACACGTCGGCGGTGGTGGTGACGACGACGACGACTATGAACTGACGGGACAGACAGGGAAGGACGGGGGAAAAACCAAAAAAACCGAACGAAACACGTGTGTGCGTTTCGGCAGTTTCCCTCGTATACAGTATTATATATATTTATAATAGATATTATAAATAATACGTATAATGCGTATATATCCATAATACTATGCACCGTTGCTGTATAGGACGTAATGACGTCGTCCGAAAATAGACGACGAAACGGTCCGGCGGAAATATTCGTCGCGCGTTAGACTTAGGCGTTCCCGAAAGGCTCATCGCTTAGCCGATCTAAGATGACCATATGATATTTATTGTATACTTAAGCGATCCGACATGATCCGTGTCGAGTGTAACACTTACGACACCAACTCCGGGAGAACTGGCTGATATAGGTCTATATGTGTCGCCGGTACCTGCACCGGTGCACCCCCATTCCAAGGGTTAGATAAGGTTAGCAAGCCCGAGCCTCGGAACGGCAATCGTTACACCCCCTGTCATATCGTTTTACTTTATATGACAAATTCAACCAAAATTAGTCCTGCGCTAATCACAAGTAGGAGTGGCTTGGTCTGGCTTGGACCTAACACACGGAACGGTATATTGTTGGCCGCAGGTTAGGCCAGGCATTGAAGGGTGATGGGCAATGCGCTGGTTTAAATACAAGTTAAACGTTACGTTATATTATATGACGCGCATTCATTAAAAAAATTGCAGTACGTGCCTATTACATACCTAATAAAAAATACAAATATAGTATTATTTTTGTCGGACTTTTTCTCGGCGGAGTTTTATTCTGAAATTCGCATATTAAGGTATTCAATGAAAAATTATAACAATAAGAGAGAAAAAAACTTAATAGCCATAATTATTATTGCAATGCCAATAGATTATTATTATTATTTTTTTTTTTTAATAACAAATTGTTTATATGAAAATATTTTTTATTTTATAAATCACTGTGAAGATATTAAAAATAAATATCAGAATGTTTATTAATATTTCAGTTAAAAAATATAAATATTTATATTTTTTTTTTTTAATGTTTCTCTTTGCGCTTTACAATATAGCAATAAAATAACTTATAGGTGCATAATACAAAATAATAAATAATAAAGATCAATACAAACATAATATTTTAATTAAACACAATATGGCGTGTTGCAAAATAGTCGTTACAAATCGAACAAATTTTGTGAATTTCGAAACATCTTCGTCGTTAATTTTTCAAATACAGAATTATTCTTACCGTTACCACTACTGCAGTAAAGTCGAAGGTTATAATTTTTGATGATATTAGTAGTAGCTTATAATCAAACAATAATTATTGTAATCGCGATCTGGCTACCGCATAGTGTTTTCATTTTGATATTGTATGTAATCTATAACGTAAAACGTTTATAATTTTGTATGTTTGGACGGTTAGTCAACGTTCGTCTCGGTGGTTGAACAATACATATTAAGACCGTAGACGGCATAATATAATGTAATAATATATAAGTACGTTTAGGTAATATTATATCGTTGACTTTACAATTCTATACTATAGGTACTGCGTATATTATGCAATGAATAAAATAGCGATAAATCGCAATATAAATATTCTGTACGACGATGACGAAACTGTTTGGCTTAAATTTGTGTATTTGTTCAACGGTTCGTATTATCGTCGGCGAATCGATAAATCGTCGGCCGCGTCATATTCGTACGTTGTGTAGACTTTTCGTCCGATTTCGTTTAGACAGTGTTTAATATTAATGATGGTAAATTATTGTTGAGCGTGGGTACAATATAACGCGCCTCACCACACAAACATTATAATATGCTATACGAGATAATATTATATAATATATTAGTATAATATATAGGCCAACGGGCAATTGCTCTTGTCAGACTCTCGTTTTTGTTTATTTAATTTTTATTATTAATATTTAATGTGCGTAAATTATTTTTGCGTAGTGAAATTACAAAAAATATTTTTTTTCTTAACTGTGAAAACATCAAATATCAAAATTATATGTTATATTATTTTTTATGAGAATTCAAATAAGATAATAAATGTGCAATAGTGTGCCTGGGCAATACTCAATCGGGTAATGGAGATCATAACCGAGCCCTAATAACTGCAGCACTACATCACTACAGTTTATATTATTTATAAGCCTGGTGTACATTTAGTAATATTCTTACGTGTTGACATTTAAAAACAATCATATTCGGCAATTTGACATAAACATTAATATTATAATAAATTATGATAATACGAATATCAGTGTCATGTTTAAGGGAAGGGAACCCTTAGCGTACTCGGCTGTTATTAATATTATATTTTATTTTGTTGTGAACTTTTTTAAACGGTAATACTGCCGAATGTTATAACTATAACTATTTTTTTCATATTTCGGTTGTGTGTCCCCTCCCCCCCCCAGTCACCATAAAATGTTTCTACGTACGTCCCTGGATATTATTGTATATTATACGAACCGCGTAATTCAGCGTATCGCAACAGTATACACATCACATATAATTAGTAATAATAACAACTAATCAGTAGACATATAGATAAATATCCTTTACTCGCTCGTCGCGGTTCGTGTCTATCTTGTCGTTATAGTGTTTTCACTTTGGCCGCATTCGCCTGTTTGGACTTTTTCCCGAGTCAATTGCACCGCGCCTATCAATGTAAAATATCAATATTATAATAATATATAATCTTCATGGGCGTCATCAATCGCGGTAAAGTAATCGCTTTTTTCCCCGATCCTTTGAAAATCTCACGAGAACAACTACTGCAGCAGTGACTAGGTACAGTTGTTGTATTCTATAAATTATGGTTTCCAGATGTGCCACAAAGTAATCTCCGACGCACATGACAAAATATACCGAATACGACATAATAATATATATTACCCATTAAAACCTACTTCCGGCGCCTCGGTAATATAAACCTACTGCAGTTCCTATATTTCCTGTAATATGCGATAATCGTCAAAAATGTCAACGACACCACTAGTCCGCTGCACTAACAGTAAATCCAAGGAGATTTCGCCGTAGTAGTATATTATATATCACAAGGTAGATACATTATACAGGGTGATTCACTTGCAAGCATGAACATTCCATACCCCAATTTTTTTTTTTTTAATTTAATAATGAATTTATTCAAATTCTGATTATTGAAAATTTTAAATTTTTTTTCTATTTTAGATTATTTTAGACCATTTTTCCAAATTCTTAAATTTATTTTTTTTCTTCTGAGTCCAACACAAATTTTCGATTTTGTAAATGAGAACCCCCCATTTTTTACTGTAAATGATGAAGCGGATAATTTTTTGAAAAAATTGGATGTATACCTAATTCGAAATTTGAAAGATTAGTTTCTCAATTATTTAAATGTATTTATACCAAGGATATAATAGTCCTTCAAAATAATTTTACAAAAGTGTAAAATAGATGTAATTTGAATCTAGCGTTTATTATACTTGGACTATTTTTACAATTTACTTATAGATTAATCACTAAAATTTTCAAATCTCCATAGTCCCAATATCTTCTAAATTCAATATTATGGGCCCATTATATTTTGTACACAAAATTAAATAACTCGAAAACCGCTCGTTCGCATTTTGATTCTGAAACGTCAAAATATTCAGAAAAAATAATTTTGCGTAGAAAAGGGAGATTCTCGTTTGAAGAACATAAGTTTGTATCTCCACAGGACACTCCTCTTATAAGTAAGTAGTACAAAAAATCTTAATAATTTAAAAATATATGGTCTTTAAGTGTGTTTAAAAATTCCAAAAACCAAATTTTAAATAACTACATTATTGAAGAAGAAAAATAGGTGAACATGCTTGGTGAATCACTCTGTATATCTTTATGTCGCACACCATATAGCGTATACAATTTTATATTGTGATTATTAGTGTGTCGTCGTCGTCATATTATGTTTCGTACATATATATATATATATATGTTCTTCTGTAGTATAATGATTTCGAGGTGTCGCTCGGAATGCGAACGATTGTAACAATATATATTACACATATTTTACATGCACATGTTATAATAACATAATACTGTATATATACACTATGCGGACGAAAGCGTGCGGAGCAATGACAATGGTGTGGCGAGCGTAAAACATTATTATATAGAGAGAATAAAAATACGAATGGCGCGCGCGCTGCACTCGCGTCGTCAGTGATACGACAACGACGGCGACCGGACTGTTATTAACGATTTTATTATTATTATCGTGTACCGGAGGGCCGGTTACCTACCTATATCATACACGTAGCAGGTGACAAATTACGGGTTGGGCAATTTGTAGGCGGTATGGGCACACACACACACACAAATACCCGAGAAATCGGGATCGGCCCGTGCGCCTGCGGTCTGGTTCGCTGCGATGTGGTCAGAACGACCATAACCCGTATTATACGTAGGTACATATATTGTTATTATTATTATTATTATGTATAGGGACATTTATTATTATTACAATTGTCATTATATCATTACTCGATGTGATATATATATAATAACATTATACTCGGGCGGCCCGACACCTCGCGGCTCTGGTCGGGTTAACTTGAAAAATACGCGTGCCGGAGCTCGCGCACGGTTTTAAAATATATTCGTACGGCCGTACCTACATTCTACTTATTAACAAATTGTTGTGTTACAATAATTGTATCCGTACGATAATATAAGTCTCTAGAAAAAAATAAAAACTATTGATCGCAGGACATACAGCGAACGGTAAAGCGAAACGTTTTCAATCTGCTGGTTTCGAAAATTACATGCTAAGTCTGAGAAATTTCCTCGGCTCCGGTGAGGTAAAATTAAATATGTATAATTATTATGGTTTAAATACTTTAATGAGACTACTGGTGTCATTTTGAATTAACGAGGACCTCGAAATCGGGTCCTGTGTCTTTAAGTCTCAAATAATTTTCTACACTCAATTTATTTCTATATTTATTTTTCATTTTTCTTATGACAAGTGGAACAATTTTTGTCGACACAAAAGGGATTAGAAACTGTAGAGATTGCGTGTGCAACACCGATATTTAATTTTGATAACAATTCCAATTATTTTCATAAAGCGAGATTATTCCTTTACGTACCACCTTATGAGCTTTCGTGAGCCACTGCAGGTTTAGAAACGTTCCAGTAATCGATGATATTATAATAATATATTACATAAATTGTCTTTTTTCCTACAAATAGGATGCGACTACCAGACATATTGGACCACGGCACGAGTAATTATATTATTATAATAGCTACTGTACCTAGATAATACCTGATTAAGTCCACATGGCGGTAGATATTATGGCCAATGTGCTGCGCGTCGCCATCGTATCATTCTATATTATTATTACTATACGGGATACAACAGGTGTTATACATAGATCAAATCTTGAATTGTTAAACGGCATATATATATATGTCTATAGGTATATTATATGTTTATATTATACCACGCGGGTGACGTATATTACAATGTCATATGTGCGTATATACCTCATAGACCTTTTGTGTATAATATATATATATATATATGTATATACCATATGCATTTAAGTTTATTATACGCGTCGTCGGAAGATTGATGGGAAATAACAATATCGTAACGAGCTGAAATAATATTATAAGTTTTAACATATGCGCGTTCTCGGAACCAAGTCGAACCTACCACTCGTATGCGTATTAATATATACTTACTCTTACAAAAACAGTATATACATCACATTTCATATAAATATTTAACTGCATGTATATCATAATATACTGCGTTTGATATAATCAGAGCATATTATATAGTATAGTATTATCATTATACTATAAATTTACGTATATTTTACTCGCATTTTTGTACGAAACCAGTCATCTATATGCGACGTTTCAAATAAAAATTATTGATACTTATTTAAAACTCGATCACAGTAATCTGCAGTGCTGTAAATAGGACTGTGCAAACATGGCATATGCACCACCACCACATTAGATATTCGGTGGTGCAAAGTTAGAAAGTGCGCTATTAAAAAGTCTAAATTATTTACCCCGCTTTATGCACGAATAATAAATATATAATTTACTTGATTTTATTAAATAACAGTAATTTTAAGAATACGGTTAAGTTAAATGGCAATATTACGAGTTTATACATTTTTAAAAAGGCGACCAACCAATATGAATCAAGTCGTAGATCACAATCTATCGAAACAGGACGTAAACTTAATTTAAAATCAGAATTTTATCAATTTGATATTGACAATATTAACATAAGACTAACGTAATATGAAAATAAAGTTTTTATCTAATTTTATTAAAAATGATTTTTGAGTGAATTGTGTTTGTTTATTTAAGAAAAAGAAAATGTATACTATTATAACAAGTTTATTTATAATCAAGTATTATTGTATTAAAGCCAATATCTATGCCAACGACAGCAATAATAATGTTGTAATATAAAACCTTTATTATTATTCCTTTTATAACTTATTGTGTCTATATTATTGTTTTTATCCACGTCAGTAAATGTATTTCCATAATTGATATTAATGCAATATTTTATACAATTAGAGAGTAACATAAGACCGCGACAACATTGTTAATTTCTCCACTATATTTTTTGGTTTATTAAGTTAGCTGAAATTAAAAAACATCCAAGTTGGCCGATCTTTAGTGCTATACCTAATACTTATATTTATATACATTTTATACAACCACGTTAAAGATGTGTGTAAACCTTAACGTACATTTATCGAGTAAATTTGACTGTCTGCACTCTAGATCGTTGTATGAAATGTCATAAGTGCCAAAAGTATAAAAAAATACATGTGAATTGCGCCAAAATTAATAAGGCATAAGCTGCAATATTTTATTCGTAATAATTATTTTGTCAAATTAATTTTCAATACGGTAAAAATTACACAGATGCTTATACTACACGAGTAGCCAAGTAGGTACAATAATATAATATTATAACACAAAAGCTCTAACGTTTTATCGTAAGAAGCCATTAATGCATTTATGGTTTAAAATTGTATACATTTGGTGTTTTTGGACAATATAGTTCCAAATTTAATATCTGGAGTCCAGGAATGAAACACACAAGTGTCTAAAATCTAGGGTTTTGACGCTTTTATATGATACGATTTTTTTCCCTTATCTCGTTTTGGTCCTCATGTCTTCCACCTCTCCAGATGTATGCCCGTACAACTATAAAATATATTGTCACGCAATTTAAGGTTACGACAATGCTTGAAAAGTATGTATATTATCCGATATTATTATGAGTATATAATAAAGCGTGGGTAAAGAATACTGTACGTTTAATAATAATATAATAATAGAACTATCTCGTATGGAAAATATCACGAACGGACATCTGACTGAATATTTATTTTCAGACCACAAATCTCTTTCGCCCCTGCGCTCTATTCCCGTCTACCGCGTGCGGTCGCCACCAAGACAGGGACGCGTCTATTTTAAGTATATAATATATAATAATAACATATTATAGCATATATATATATATATATATATATATAATATGTGTTATTCCAGCGTCGCCTCCGCGAGGGGTTAACAATACGAATTCTCCCGTTGACATTCGGACAATAAGACCGTTTTGTACGCACAGCCTACCTATATTTTATTGTGCAAGTCGTATAAATACCACCTATACGAAAACGCGACAAAAGACACGACGATCGAATAAAACGCGAAGAGTAAAAAAAAAAATAAAAAATAAATGGTTATTGCACTGTCTATGTACATTATTATTATTTTAATATTTTGCCCCGTCGCGAATCACGTTGTGGGTTTCATTTTGCAGTCCGTCTCATGTTCGCAGAGACATGATAGGGAAATCTCTGTCAACTCGGCAGACAACTCTACTATAATAATGTTGTTAGACAAATTAAATTCGTTTGACTAAATTAATACGTAGTACGGCGGGTCTAGGCAAAAATAGCCAAACAAATAACCGCGGATGTAAAAATCCCGAATTAATAATAGTGAATTTTAAAATAGCCTATTGTGCATTTCAATGGCGAAACTTGCAAGTGGTGCGGACGTATCGGGTTATAGTCAACGTGCTATCGGGGCTTGAATCAACAAAAGTAATATTGTTATAGGACATTTAAACGTTATGAACAATTTATCGCTTCAAGTTTAAACATTATTTAAATTAGTATATTAGTGTATATTCGAAATTAATTTTAATTGTTTATTGTTTCTGTTCCGTTATTTGTTTTTAATCGTTTATTGTTAACCGATATGTTATCCGTTATCTGTTTTAATCGTTTTTTGGAAAGTTTAACCATATATTTGTAATGTTTTAAAAACGTTTGTAAGCCCTGATCTTTATTATTGTTAAACTATCATTACTATAAAATTATTAATACCTAAATACCTAATGAACTTAACGACATTATGATTATAATGGTCGTATTCAAAAAATTTATTAAATTTTTGCTCTTTTTTAAAATTTGGTTATTTTTATTTTCGCCATTATTAATTCGCAGTTTTTACATTCGTCGTTATTTTTTTCGTTATTTTGGCCAGATACCCAATTTGTGGAGGTGATGATGATGATAATGATGATAATAATCATTTAACGTGTTGAATATATTCCTCCAGCAGCAATTATATAATATTATACATACATGATAATTATCGATTTAGTTGTATAAACTATTTTGTTAAATCCACCAGTGACCAGCGTGTGTTGCAGTAGTAGCTGTTTGAGTAAAAACAATAAAATATCATTATAAATAGTTTTACATACCTTTTACAATATTTTCTTATTAGGGTGGCGTTGTCTAATACCAGGTTTGCGAGAATTGACCGCAATTTACCTGTGTAGAAACCTATAAAATAATGTGTATAATAATTATAATCTTTGACGTCTTCTCCTTCGGTCTGTGGGCATTACAATCACTAGGAGGGATGATGTGTATCGGTCGTCTAAAAAAATATCGAGATTTTTCGTCAAGGAGATGTCACGAAGATTACGTGTCAAAATAAAATAGGTGTTACCTAAAAATAATAACTATATGAACATCAACTGAGAGGAGCACTGATTTTTAAAATTGATTTTTTTAATCTTAGTACTAAGTGGAGTAGACAGTAGAGGACCACAAATTTCGTACGATGTACTTAGTACTTACTGATCCTTTTCGCATTTTATTCTTATATCGTTTAAACTTTAAACGTTCATAAATAAAACAACCATCACCTATTATATCTGAGTACGCATTTCATATAATACGCTTTTATTTTTGAAATGTTTATGTTAGAATTTACATCAATCATATGCATATAGAGGATTGAAAATTTGAAACATTAAACAAATTACTGTCACATATATTTGTGTTTTATACTAGTATGTTTATCGCTTGCACATATTATTTAAAAAAAAAACAATATTTAGGTCGACCTGTTCGGGTCGAAAAATCAGGCTAAACGCATTTGTCAAATCCGCGTAGGTACGCGCCTATTATTTGTAGGTACAGTAGGATCACACTCACGCACACATTTACACACAAGTATATATATATATATATGTGAGTGTGTGTGTATATATTCCTACGTATATAAATAAATATGAATTATACACTCGTTCATATACACAAACCAGGTGACGTGCGAACATCGAAAATCTGAACGATGCACGTCGGGAGAGCGAAAAACTTACCGTTGACCTATTCGAACACACGCACGCACACACACTTATGCACAAACATTGATGCTTATGTATATATATATATAAGTTTATGTATAAGCATCACTATTTGCGTATGCGTGTATATGTATAATGTATGTATATATTCTCTGTGAGGAAAAACCATTCGAACGTTAAAATAAACATATAATAAGGTATAAGGCATATATATATATGCCTTACCTTCGTCTGCATAGTATTATGTACGTCTCGCAGCGAGCGCGTTTGTACCTGCCTATACCTACCGCTGTTAACAGATTGAACGAGATCATTATTTTTAGCGCACATGTGTATAGCCTTCAGCCTCGTATGTACGTGTATAATACCTATTTATACGTATACTACACGGGTCGACAATAAAAAAATAAAAAAAAAAAAAACAAACTTCATAATAATATATTTCCATACGTCAGATGTGGCACACGCAAATACCCCTAGAACAGTTCAAGGCCGTCGTAGACGCGTTATCCGACCGATCGGTTCCAATTTACCAAAGTCGTATTGCTACTCTACACAATAATAATAATATTTATATATAAATTGTAAATATATATATATATACGCGTGTATAATATAAGCACACACGTGACGATCCGAACACGTGATAACCGCCGCGGCCGTTTGACCGACCGGCCGACCGTATCGCATGTTTTATATAATATATTATTATGCTTTCCCGTTCATATACCTATGTTGTGACCCGCCGCGGTGACCAATAAATTATATCTTTATGTATTAATATTACTATAGTTTTTATATATCGCAGCGAACTAGACGAATTACACAAGTACAAAATAAGTAAGTACACGCTTGTAAAATAAAATGTATAACTGTTTTTATTAGGTATTAATTAAAAGTTATATCAGCGATACCTATATAAGACTATTGGTCGTATTTCGGAATAAGATAAGTCTTACATTGTTAATATAGTATTAAAAATTTAAATTAAATTAAGTTAATATAGTTTAGGTAAATTATAAATTATACTACTATATAATATTTGATTGGTAAGGTTTGTTCGCTTGCTATGAATTCGAGTCACATCCTCAAACTACTTGAACTCATGACTTTGTTCTAAAAGGTGATTAGAAAATTCATAATTTGCTCCTCTCCTGTTAGAACTTCTGTATTCGATAAATATGTGCTTAACTGTGGAATGTGGGAATCTAACTGCAGCTGATACACATGGGAGGATCTTCTCTATTCATTAAGTGCAAGTGTGATGGTATAATAAGGTACGTATATTTTGTACCTACAATTATACGGGTAACATGTATTATTATTTTTATTATGCGTATTGTGAAACTATTATAAGATAATATTATACAGGTTCAGGCGCAGAAAATATCTGTGATACGTTTATAATTGGTCCAAAATATACAATATACCGTATATATTATTGAGTGTTGAAAACTTAAAGACATAATAAAACTAATTAAAACAATATTGTTTAATTGTTTTGGGATGCCTGTGGATGTCTTTTGTTTACAGTATACTTACAGTATAATATTATCATATATTCTTAATAATAAATGTATTTAAGGTCATGCATTCGTTTGAAGATTTAACATAGTGTATCTCCAGTATACCTGTTATACACAATAATAGATACGTTAATACAGAATCATGCGAATTCAGAATCAGCTATAAATAATTTTACTTTCGATTATTAATTTTACGTGGCGGTATTATATTATGCAGTAACTATATTATACGTTATAAGTTGTATTATAGGTAATATCTATTTTATTAAATTATATTAAATTACATACAAAAATAAAATAGTTCAATAAAAAATACATTTTATTGATCGTGAAATGCTACAATATTTTTGTGTGAATTAGTTTCCCAGTAGATTTAATATATATATATATATATATATATATATATATAAGTATACATTATATTAAATGATGTTATGTTATTTTTTTTATGATGTTATATTAATATTTTATACAGATACCTGATATGTATCTATAGTATATTAAATATAGTAGTACGTTAAAACAACTTTATAATCATTATTGTACAAAACTGCATACTGTAACTAAACAAAAATTATAATAGAATATTTTTAAATTAAGATGAATATATGAAAAAAAAAATTGTAATTACTTTAATATAAGTATAATTTAATAAACTATATCGTAAACTTGTTGTCTGTCTGCTGTATTTAGTATTATACATTGTTCAATGTGTAAACTATCAAGGAAAAAAATTAGACAAATTAGGACGTGCAATAGCAGGGAGTCTGTACTCATAAATTATCTCGGTAAATGAGAACGTCCCTGCAGTATTATCTATGGTCGTAGATGTAGGTACAATGAGAAAAAATATTGTGGGCAAAACTGATAAAATCATTTATTAACTAATATGCGCGTAATTTATTATTAATTGCGATAAAAAACAGTCTGATACCTATGTATAATTAATCAGACAACAGTGCGACGATTGTTGTCCCGACAAAATAAACTAATCGAAAAAACGAAAATAACTGTCCAATTGAAAAAATAACTATAGTTTAAACACCCTTTAATAATTTTAAATGTAATATGGATTCAAATTTAACACAAAACATAGATGTAGAAAGGTGTAAGAGGTATTCACTAAATTTAATTATAAGTGGTGTACCAACCTATATTTGTTGAATGTTCTAAACTTAAATTTAAGTATTACACGAAGGTATATGTTTAATTTAAAACCATAAATATTAAATATATTGAATTGCGACGACAGAATTTTATTGTGTCAACGTAATTCACGTCGTAGGTCGACAAGGTCGTTATACGTAAGAATTAATTGTTTGTTATTAATACAATATAATATTATATTAGATAAATAAAAAAAAAATATTGAAACAACCTATAAGATTAAAAATTTGCTGTCTCAATATACTATATATAGATAAAAAATAAAAGATTAACTTATTTGTAGGTATATTATAAATAATAACACCAATAGATCATCAGTAGGTATATAATAGTATTATACATATCAATCGCAATTTACCAAGAGATAGATATTCATATACACATCCATGTTTTGCGAAATTTCTTAAGGGCGTAATAAAATAATATATAATATAATTCAGATCAGTTAACAATGAAAAAAACCGAAGAAATGTTTATCCAGAGTATATAGCGAAAAATCAATAAAATATTCTGTTTGAATTCACATACTGTGACACCGATAATAATAATAATATAATACAACTTTTTGAAAACTGAACTTATTAGTTATTATTATTGAATTGATCTATTATAATGTATACGCACAAATATATCATACACAAATAGTTTCAAACAGGCAATATATTTAAGAATCATGATGAACCTACATGGCTACCTACAATATTCTATATAATATCCTATTTACGGTTGTCTTTGCAGCAGTCTAGCACTTTATCGTTCTCGTCATTGCAAAGCAAAATATTTCTATATGTACTGAAAAAAAATATCTTATGTAGGTAATATATATATTATAATATTTATACATGTATAAGTTACGGATGATTTTTTTTTTTTATACAATTATATTACTATGTTATGAAAATGTCTGTTATATTGAGTCAATGACAGTTGAGCATTTTGACAAATTAAATTTCATAAAATACAATATAAAGTTTCAATTTATCGCCTTGGAGAATTCGACAAACGAATCACTACAGCGTACAAATTTATACGCTCGTGTAAATTAATAAAAATGGTATACAGATGCTATTATCGTCCAAACTACAGAGTAATGAAATAACGGAATGTATAGAGGTACCTGTATAAATATCTTATATACAGCTGGTTTAAACTTTTGAAATATTCGTTTATATAAGAGTGAAATATTTGTCAACATTCCACATCTATATTTATGTACAAGATACCCATATATATATATATACCTATACCTAATAATAATATATCTTGTATTATTTTTGAGTCAAATTAATATCTTGGGCAAATGAAAAACGCGTTTGTACGCGCAAGTACCAAAATACTTATATTTTATCTTCCGTTTTTTGTTCCGTTCGACTCGCTTCGTAATACTCTTAAAT
Organism: Pentalonia nigronervosa; assembly: GCA_014851325.1. Classification (NCBI taxonomy): domain Eukaryota; kingdom Metazoa; phylum Arthropoda; class Insecta; order Hemiptera; family Aphididae; genus Pentalonia; species Pentalonia nigronervosa. The sequence continues at coordinate 51,216 of JACXSJ010001242.1, read as the reverse complement.
GTCTATTTGAGATGAATAAAAAATACAACCGATTCAATATGTTTAATAATAGTATTACTGTGCAGAGTATTGAGACCAATCGAATAATATTTATAATATATGTAGTATCGTATAGTTATGTATAGTTTAATGCATTTGCGCGTCAAATCGATTTAATATTAACGCACGTTTGGACGAATATGGCGATAAATATAATAATATATTAGCTACCTCACCTATAGTTACTATGATAATAATAATATACACTTTACTACATATAGCACAATAGGTCAAACACATTGAACTGCTGTGTTACGCAGACCAATAAAGACGTTGAAATGCAACGTACAGTATAATATCGTAATATTGTACTATTATATGGCCGATAAAAAATATGACCGGATGGAAAAAAACAATTTGTGTTGTTCGGGCTACTTTTTTTCAAAAAAAAGTTTACTTACGATAAAAGTGGAAATCCCATATAGGAGGTATAGGTATTATGTAACTAATTCGATAAACGCGGGGAAACAATAATAATTATTAAATGCAATATATTATATTTTATATAATATAGGTAGAAGCTACAGTTGAAAGTCAAAACTATTGGGAGAAAATGTCAAATTTTTTTGTCACATATTATTAGTACTCAACTTATATTGTTATATTTTTTATTGTTATAATTATCAATTCAGCACTATATAGATATAACTTACTGCACGTGGTCAACTTAAACTACCTTGTTATTTTAATACGTAATTGTCCTTATAATGTTGTTATCATATTCATATATATTTTATGACTGTTATTATTACTTAACTTTAATCATTACTTAATTGTTCTAATTTATGATTATTATTGTGTTATGTATACAACGACCTAATTGTCGAGCTATAATAGTTACCTATTATATACTAAAAGCAAATAAATATAAACAAAAAATAACTAATACTGCGCACGCATAGAAATAACCGTGTTAATTTAACATCAAATTGGAGTGTCAATAAGAAAATTTTGAATCGTGTTTTTTTAGCATTTAAATTAACTTATAATCGATGGTGGTTTTAACACTAGTATCATAACAATAAACGGTATTAATTTTTTTTTAATACGATAAATATTCACTACTTAATTTAGTAGAATAAATTTGATTACTCGATACTGGGAGTTGTTTTAACACTGGAATTATTCAATTTGATCACATCAAGCGGTATAATAACCCCAAAATATATGGGAAAAACTCAGTATCGCGCGTCATCGCCACCGCAGTGCTAGGCCGCCTCTGAGAACTTGTATAAACATTATTTTATAATTTATAAATTAATTATAGTTAATATTTATATAAATATTTAGTGTATTAAATATTAACGAGTAAAAACATTACTCATTTCTACTGATCTACTGTGGTTAGGTCGTAGGTACTCACAACTGACAGTGCACTGTGGTCTGTTTGTGACTGTTGCTTATTTGTTGTTACACGTGTTTGTCTTATGTAAATCAAGAAATAAATTATACTTATTCTATTTTTTTTTTATAAGTTTTCTTTGTTTATGTATCATTAATCGTTATACATTGACGTTTTGTTTTATATTTACATTACTCTAGTTTATTAATTAAAAAAAATTACATATCTGCATTTAATTGGAAATAATATTGAATAAATAATAATCACTTAATATTCTTTTTGAGTCATGCTATCGTATGTTAATAATCCACTAAATTTATAAAGTGACTAAGTGAGTATACTACTATACGAAAGAGGAGAATGTTTATAATAGTATAAGCGCCTGATATACACGTCATATTATTTTTATAATAAACGATTTTATGTATTGCTACTTCATAAGACACTAAATTATTATTAGCGTTGACATTTTAAGCGTTTAATCATATATAGATTTAATTTTTTTTTTTAATAAATTTAAAAAGTTCAGTAGCGCGTTTTACCGACCATAAACATATAATATATATTGTAGCTTAAACTCAGCAAACGACATCTGGATATCGCGATCACAGCATTCGTTAGGTATAATTTAATAAATAGTTGTAGGATATTTTTTTAATACATCATTGGCATTGAATTTCTCATCGCGTAGGTAAAATTTACAATTTTACAGCGGGCACAATGCAATAATAATATATTATATACTCAAAATTGGCCACACAGTACCTTAATGAAAAAATAGAACGTCCTAATATATGTACCTACTACGGAGTTCATATCGACATCAAACAACATATTTTCACCGAATACCATACATATATATAGGTACCCAGGAAAGAGAAAATTCTAAGCTTCCGGAACCACTGATTGAATCGCTCAATCACGAATCAAGACCTCTATATTCTCTATCGCGCCGACTCTATCAAATTTATCGCGGCCGCTGATTGACTCGACAAACTTAAATAAAATTTCTTAACTGTTTATATAATGTTTATTGTCGTATATGAATCATTTTTTGTATGTTATTCATATTGTAATGCATTTATAAAAATATTTAATAATCTTAAATTCCTACCAATATTTTCACTGCAACCGCCGAGGGTTATTAAAAAAAAAAAAAAAAAAAAAATATAACACAACAATAATTATTGTGATCAACGATTAATATAAACGGAATACATCCTATATATGTATTCGATGCCCGACATTATATATAGCTGCGGTGAAATAATAATAATAATATGCGCGCATTGGCCGGCTTTAATTTTAATTGGGTTTCAGACATGCCAGAAAATGCGATGAGTTGGCAAAATATACCATTATTATATTATTACTATCGTCAAGTCCGCAGGTACGAAAAACAAAAAAAAAAACTATTATACAAAAGACATACGGCCGTGTATCGTATATATATATTAGGTGTATTATAATATATACATAGACGACCACCAATGGACGCGCGTTGGAGGCCCAAGTCCAAACCGGTAAGCGTTTTGAGAAGAACTATATTAGTACAATGAGAGGCGATCTCAATGACCACAGAGACAATGGGTGAGACTAGAGAGATCAGAGTGTACATATAATATATATGCATACAAGAGACGATATATACGTGCGAGAATGAAAAAGAAAAAAACAAAAACAATAGCGCACCAAAGCGTCATAAAAACTAATCTCTTGGTCAGGGTCGTTAATCATCATTGTCCAAGTGCGTTTTGACACCATATTTTTATCAAAATAATCACAATAATAATATTGGCCTATACTTGTATTATATTATTATTAAAGGTGAATTTTTTTTTTATTATTATTCTCTGATTATAACAACTATATAGATAGGTAATGTTATGAATTATTGTCATTTTGTCATCCCTATATACAGATATATGCGTCATCGTAACTTTTGTGGGATATCGCGCACTACTAATCATTTTACTTAACTTTAAATACATTTGAATACCTTAAGTTAAAACGTTTAGAAAAATACTTTTTTGGTTCAGATTATGAAATTTAAAATAAATAGGTTGTCATAAATAATAAAAACCTATAAAGACCCAGGGTAAAAAAAAAATTGTGCAAATAATTTTTTTTTATCAAAATGTTATAGGTACTTATAAAACTATACAAAAATATTTTTTTCAAGTCAGAAAATATTAATGTACAGTCACAATAAAAAAAAATATGGATCAACGCGTTTCTGAGTATACATAATATATTATGCTTATTTATGATATCTAGGTATACTTATCTACCTACCTGTTGCATACTTAATAATAATAATATGATACCATGCGATATGTAACGGTTAAACAATACATAATACCTATATAATAACCGCGCGCTCCTCGCAAATATAATACGATTCAGTTTATACGTCGCATAATCCACACACACACACACACACACACACTCTATAACATACTTATTATTAGTTATACCTTAACGTCCTTAACCGAAACGTAAAGTGTATTAATGTAGTCTGATGTTTTTTTTTTTTTTACAGTTTTTTGTACCCCGTGTCAGTACATATATAATGTACCTATGTTATACTGTTTTGACGTGTATGCGCATACGGTTTAATACACAGTTTCGTAAAAAACTTACATACATCCGGTGTGACTCGTGAGCACACACAAGCACACTGCACATGCCTGCGCATTTTTAAGGACCGCCCGCGTAAATCGCGTCGCGCCGTGTACGCGCACATTTCGCCGACGATAAGTAATAGCCACCACGCGACTCGACGGAGCTACCTATTCAATACATATATTTCTTTTCTCGAAACGCTAAACTATAATATTATAGTAATATTTAGGTGAACCATACCTACATGTGATATACATTATGATAATAATAATAAATTGCTGTGTGTACATTTATTATTCGTCGCGCGCGCGACGATGACAAGGTGAAATCGCGTTTTATCGAACTGCATTATAACTTACTATATAGGTACACCTATATTATATTGAGATATTGCAGCTGGTATAGGTATATTATATTGGTATACAGTACGGATTGGTTGCTGCAGGAAATTAAACTTTCGCGAGATTTCGTTTTCTTTTAATTATAATTATTATTATATCTCCGTCGTTGTATATAATATTATATAGGTCGTTTCTATTATAAATATTGTACATAGTCGCAGTCATAGCTATACATAGGTACCTACGCGTAGAACAAAACTATATATAGCTACACGTCCGTTGTGTCGGTTATTCGTTACCACGGTTACCGACAATATATTAGCCGGTATATTATAGCAGATATAGTCGCTATTATAGTGACATCGTTGTTGGTTTCTTTTGCTCTATTTCAGGACGAGGGTTGGGGTGGAAATGTGAATAACAGGCTTCCTGCACGAAACTTTATTACAAATGTTCCTCGGATTTATTGCTTCGAGTCGAGTATATATATATATATATTTCAATGTATATATAAATGATAATAATATATGTTATAGTTATTTTCACCACTGTAGCTGTTAGTGCAATCTCGCAGCCTTAAATGTATTTAATGATGACCATTGGTCCTGGGTTTCCCTTTTTTCATCATCGCGTCCCATTGTACCACCCAACTATTATATTATTCCAATGGAATCATTTTTGTCCCGTGTTATACAAATAAATCTGATGTTTCTTTTTTCTAATTTAAATAATGTAATACAGAAAAAAATCGTGTTTTATTTTAATCGTCAATTATAGAGCCCGTATATATACTTAACTAACGGATTTGGGATTATTATATTCTTACTTAAGATATTACATGATAATTATAAAGTTGTATAGAATTTACAGTAGTCAATCAGGCTTTTTTTTTAGATATAGGTGTGTCTATAATGTGTCATAGCCACCTTTCGCTGTAATATTATGCGTGCATGTATGTAATATAATGTCAACTCGGCGGGTTTTATATCCTTATATTACTATGTTGTATTATATATTGGCGATTAAATTCGATTGTTGATCAATAATAATAAATAATAAGTTATACGTCATATAAATTAATAACATATGATACAATGACGATGACCAATGTTCACATGTATAATATATTACATCGAGGGTTAGGCAATGTGTACATACATTTTCGACTCGCATATTTCGCGTACATACATACACACACACACACACACACACACACACATATATACGTATTATATGCAGTTAAATAGAAACCAGGAAGATTACACGTTTGCTATCGTCGAGTACAATATATACGTATATATGACGAGTATATTGGTATGTAATATGTAGTGTGCTTTTGCCTTTTGTAATTTTATTTATTTGTTGTCTCTAACCGTTTATCGACTACGACAAATTTATTATATTTTGTTTGCAGTAACGTGCGCCGCCCGTCTACACGTAAATGTACCTATGCACAACACGTCATGCAAATATGCGACCACCATGGTCGACGGCAGACGTTTTATTTTATTATTATATTGTTCGCACGCGATTAGATACTATTATTTAAACATTTCTAATCGACATTTATTTACCGAATGATGCAATAGCATAATGGCAAATACTCACTTGTACATAAAAACTGTCCGAAATATTTTTATATAAGACATAATAAATTATATGCGTAAAATTTATGCGTGAACAAATTCAATACTTTTTTTTACACTAATATGTAATATGGATACCTCTATTCCTGTTTTTACGAATAACAATATTACTGTAATGATACTTGTACATTTGTCGACCGCTTGTTTATGCATTAAATAATAATACGCACTTATTGTGTATGGTAGACGAAAAAATTAAGGTAAATAGTCATAAATAATCAACAATGAAAAATATGAATTCGTAATATCTCAAAAAAAAAAACTTGACCAAGTACTAACTTTACCTGTCTACATAAATAATTGCACATATTATGTACCTATAAATTTAGCTACCTTCAACAATATAGATATTGTTCTTTAACAATAGGTTTTAATCAAATATACATTTTTGTAGTATTCGATTACATCATGTAAGTATTTACAAATAAGTACTCGTAAACATATAATAATAATATCTAATATATTATGCACATTAAAAGCAAGTACAATTTTAATGTAATTAAATGGAATACGACGAATGTTTAACCGCATGAATAATATATTGTAAAATAATATAAAGTTTTATAAAGTTAAACATTTGAAAACATTTTGGAAATAAATGTCTTAACACATTAATATGGGAATACTGCAGTTAACGCACATAAAAACTGAATAATTAACTAAAGGTAGGTATAAACATTTTAATTTTGTTTTTTACAAGCATGAGTATAAATATTAATAAGGTTTAATAGGTTTATATTTCACATATAAATTATAGCTAATATTTTTGTTTCTAAGACAAGAATAATATGAATCGGTCTCCTTTGAAACTTTCAGTATATATCTATGTATAGATGTTTTGTTTTAATATCATTATAACGGCTATGTTATATGTTTTGCTTTTCGAGAAATTGAAAATATTGGAATCTATTATATAGTTATTAATATAGGTATGACATATTACAGTGGATCATATTTTTGAATATTTTGTTCCTTTTGCCCTAAAGAAAATATTGCAAAATATATATACCTTACTTTTCGTCTTAAAATAGTATATATTATATCACACGGTTTTTTGACGTTGGAATACGATCATATACCTACCTATATATTTTATGAACGAACAGAGTTCAATGATTAATAATAATAATAATTTATTATGTTATTGAAAACTAAATTACAATTTTAAAATATGATAAAAATATAAAATATTTGATTAAGTGTTATTTAATTAAATAAATTATATATATTATTGAATGGAACTTATTATCTCGAGTTCTTTGCAATTTCCTTTTTATTCTTTGAGTACAGAACGGAAATATACTACAAGCCTGCAGTAAAACGCGAACGACCTTTTAATTTTTTTAATCCTCTGTCCTTATTAAGTTTAAAAAATATATAATATTTATAATCTTATAAAAATAATGTTAAGCTTATGTCGGAAATGAATACGCTGCATTTTTATATTATATACTTGCAGCGACCATAATATAAAATATTATATATATTAAATTATATACTTTTATTTATGATGTAATAATTTAATAGATTGTTGCATAGTTTTCAATTAATTATTTTCCATTGATATTTTTATAACATTTTTATTGTTTTAATATACACCTGTTTGCCATAATATTATGTTTGATAAGTTATTACAATATTTTAAATAATAATTGTTTATTTGGTTTTACAAAAGTTAATAATAAATACGAGTATTTAAAAACAATCGAAATTAAATGTGACTTTTTTATATAATTTTATTATATTAAGTATATCTAATATATATATATATATATATATATATATATATATAGATTATTATTAAAATAATATTATTAATATTTGCTTATAAGTACATATTATTAATATTTAACATGTACCATATATCAATAGTGTACCTATCTATATAGTTATACCATCAGAAACAAAATTGTGAACATTTATTTTGCATATTTTAAGGAAATTGCTTGTTTATATTTATGAAATATGTACATGCAATTTTATGCATACCTGCAGCAGCTATTTCTCTATTTTTGAGTGCATACAATATATAAATGCATGCATCATATTATATCTGATGATTTTCTACTGCATAAAATGCACAGCCTGACATAAAATCAATATCTACTTATTACGTGTAGGCATAATTTTTGTTTTTATTAATATTTTAAATTAAGTATATAGGTACCCATCAGTATCTGCAATATGTAGGTACATATAGAAATAACACTAACGGCATAACACATATATATACAAATACCTACTTCACATGTTCATACATTGTCTAATGGGTTAGTAATTTTTCAAGTGGTCTAAATTTCGCTGATTATATTATATTATCAGGTACCTATATTATTATTTTATTTTATTATACCGTCGGAGACCACGAACAAAAATAATGAAGAGTTTTCTATACCTGTGCATAGTATAATATTATTGTATATTTTAACACCTATATATAATATGCCGCGGAGACTTGCGTGACGTGAAAACGACATAACAATGATAATAATATATTAACATTGTAACCTATTACCTGCGAACGAAGAGTTGGAAAAAAATCGCGTGCGACCAGAAAATGGCGACGGCGGCGCGCGCGTATGTGTAAAAGGGTTGCAACAATCGCGTGCGTTGTGCGTATGACATGCCGCGACGACCGACCGAGCAGCGGCAGTGGGTTCGGGAGCGGGGGCGCGGGGGGTCAGCGGACGGTCAGTCGTGCCGAAAGGATTGGTCAGTGGGAGTGGTGACCGGTTGCCGTGACGATTGCGTTGCACGCCTGTCGGCGGTGCAGCGGCGGGACGGGCAACTACGGCGCACCGCCGGTAGGGATGCCCAACGGACGTCCGTACGCGCGTGGTGTGTGACGGTGGCGGCGGCGGCGGCATCCCCACCACCGCCACCTCCGTCGACGACAACACCGATACCACCACCAGGCACCACCTAATGACGGACGACGGGCTACCGCCGCCGCCGCCGCCGTCGCCGTTTGCAGCCACCGCCGCCGTCGTCGTCCCGGTCGCGCGGGCTACGGCGCGGCGACGGTTGTTGGACCAGAGGTCGCGTGTGCGCTGCCCGACGACCGGAGCCGACCGGTGCCGACCCGAGCCGACGGCGGCAGTGGACGCGGCTATTCGGTCGGCGCTACCGACAAACCGACGGCGCGCGCGGTCCCCGGCATTTAGTTTGCATTTATTCGGACGCGGTTGCATTGCCCGCGCGCACCACACCGGCACACGCACCGCGCACCACACGCTCGCGCTATCGCCGCCGCCGCCGCCGCCGCCGCCGCCGCCGCACGGCTCAGTCCACTCGTCGGCACCGCTGCGTGCTGTGGTCATTCCGGCACTCGCGGCCATCGTTTACGTACGCGTGACGCTCGTCGTCCGTCCGCCCGCTCGCTCGCTCTGATAATATTATTATCGTCGTGTACTTATACCATCGAACACTTCGGTACATAAAATAATATCAAAGTATACGCACGTACTTATTGTTTTTTCCGTTTTTATTTTATTATCATTAAACTATTTATTTTTTTTTCTCACTATTTGAAGATAATTAATCGCCGTCTCGTCTGCGGTCACTCGTGACATTACGCGATATTAGTTATATTTCGCGGACACGATAAGTCAGTTTGTTTCGTTTCATTTGTTTTTTAATTGCGTATCGATTTTCACATATACTCCGCATTATCGGATTTACGAAATTTATTCCTGGTTCACTGTAATTATGTGAACTCCACGGTCAAAAAAATGATCGACTTTCGACTTGCGGCCAACGTTTTTTCGACGAACCGACCACCGTCGTCGGTGTTCACATGAGGAAAAAAAATTCGTAACGAACGTGGTGGAACCGTCAACATTACGTTCACCATGAGGATTAAAATGCCCGCAGTTCGTATCGCACAAGGTATGCACAATTGTCTTCATTTATTTGTTTTTTTAAGTATAATATCATATATTATTATGTATTATGCACATAATATGGATACCTACATAATATAATAAAAATAAGGGGATGTAGCACATATCATTTGTTTATCTCTTTTTTTTTGTTCAAAATTAGTGCAGAGACTCGTATAGTTACGAAAACATAACGCTAGTAAAATTATTATTTTCAGTTTTTCTAACAAACATATTTACTTTTAAAGGAGAAACAGAATATTACAGATTACGTTTACCATTTATTTCTATAACATGTGTGTAAATAATTCATTCAGAAAAATACGCAATTTACCAATCTTTGCTTTTTATCATAATATGCTATTCTTATTTCGAAATGTTTGTTTATGACAAGTAATTATATTGATAGGTAATGAAGCAAAATAAAAATATTATTTTTGGACGTTGAGGTGCTGCTCATCGATGACATTCCTAAATATTCACTTAGCTATTTGTTTAGTATAATATTGTAAATATATTTAAAAACAGGATAACTAAATTACAATTAAATTAACAACTTCGAATACTCTGCGGTATCTATATCTTTAATAAATCTACTAGAATGAAATTATTAAAATAATAAAAATACACTGTATGCTGATGTAGGTATAGTGAAATCATATTTTTTGTTTTTTATTTATTTAATAAAATAAATTATTCTCAACACTCAAATGAAATAAATGAAGATTCAGTTTTCAATTTCCATCAAGTCAATAGTAAATCTACAGTTATTTTTCATTTTATTATGGCGCGTAAGAATATATACTGGCATATAATATAGGAGCTATCGTCGCTGATAAAATTCTTGTAATAATTATTATCTTATATAAATTTAAATTGGTAATTTGTTTATTTTATCGCAAAAAAATATATTCCGAACAATGACCGTTCATTTATAAATTATAGGTCAGGGATTAAAAAAAAAGAAAAAACATATAGTTTACACATATATTATTTTGTATACATTTTATAATATATCTCATTATCTTGTTTGTATGTGCGTATATGTATATTATTTAATGATTTTATATGCAATAAGTATACCTACATAAATATTAGCAATTCACTACATGCTGGTAATTGTTGTCTGGCCGGGTCGCGCTGTCGTCACTTACTCCAGTTCGCCCGCACGGTGTGGCGATAAGTATTAGCCCGACAAGCGCATTCGCATCGCACACGCGAAAAAGTTTTCTGCACAATTGCGTCGGCATCGTCATAATAATATACCACAGATTTACGAGTCAAGTGATTAAAATTCATATTGTATGAATACCAACGGAAATATTGCCAAATATAATATGTACCTAGTAATATTAAATACCGAATATTCAATATATTTATTATAAATGCGCGTGTCTCAGCCGATGCCGTTGGTGATCTCTTGACCCGTGTTTTTATTTATTATCGAATTTCGGTATGGAAATAAAGAACCGAACGGTGTGGAACGCCACCCTCCCCGCGAACGCATCAGCTGCTCGGCGTGTAGTGCGCGGTGTTGCCCGTAGTCAATTACGCGTTCCGTGTGTACACATAATATATATAATGACATTATTTTAGACATTGTAGACATACCTATATAGGTCCAAACATACCTACACGCGTTTCAGTGTCGTGTGAGTTTCTCGATAATATTCGGATAAGAGTCTTGGATGAAAAATACAAGATAGGTGGGTAGGTCCGAGACGACGCGATATAATTTTTTACCTGTTGTTTTTTTATTAATACCTTTATACGTCGTCGACGGGACATTCGTTATTATTGTGCTCCAAACGTTGTATTATTATTATTATTATTATTTTATCTTATACATAATATTATTGCTATTGTTTATGTTACGCACCCAAAATATACGCAGTTGGTGAAAAAGAACCCATAGTATCTGAAACTGTACAACCATCAGATTTCGAATGATTTATCGCCGATCTTTACCAGTGATAACTTTTTCATTTCTGACTTGATTAGTACAAAGTTAAAATAATTCCGGGTTTCAGGAATTTTTCAATAAAAATAATCGATAAAAACTAAAAAATCGCGGCTATACTTTTAGATTAAAATACCGAATAAATATTAATTTTGTACTAATTTACAGTTCGTAGTATTTTAATAAAAATGTATAACCGGGTATAATATATTATACATATACACTATTTACATATCATATAATAGATCATCATGTAGGTACCACAACTATACCTATAAATTGTAATAATACAATGCATATAAAAAATACGTGCGTAATACTATAATACTGCGTACCTTTATATAAATTACTTTTTTTTCAAAAATATTATCGAATATAACAAGTTATCAGTTTAATCATCACAATAGTGAAATTAAAACAATGATAGATAAAACGACCACGAATCTTATTCTAACCTAAGCACATATATCTAAAATTAGACACGTTTCCTAACCTAACCAAACACGTTTGCGTTAAAAATATATTCCTAAATCGCGATTTCCATTAATAAGTACTATGTTATAAAACCATGCACAAGGGATTGTATGTTTTTAATCATACATGACGACCCTCGCCGTTTACAATAAACCGACGTATTATAGCGCATGTCCGTTCCCATTCGTTATTGTCATCGCCAAAACCGTCCATCCCATACTGCACCGCGGCGAGTAAATCGCTTTATTTTTTAAAATTCTCGTTTCCTGACCGTCGCCCGAAATAACACGATGGTTATACGCGCACAACCGTTTCGTATTATATGCATTATAATATTATTATATTAGTTTTTGTGCTCGCGGACGTACCTGTACGGGTTATAATCCGTGTGCATACATCTTGATATCAAATATAATAAAGCAAAAAAGAAGAAGAAAAAGAGTGTGTTCGTGTATATATATATGATGATAATATGTGCAATGTATATAATAAACGAGTTATAACGAGACGCATTTTGTCGTCGTCGCGTGTAGGTATTATACATACACACTACACACATATAGGTATGGTACATCGTGAGTAAGTGCGCTCGGCCGCGTTTAATGAACGGTCCGTCGTGGGAAGACCGCGCTCGCCGTTTGACCCGCGAGAATGTGGTCAATTACGGCTACTCTGACGAGCGGCGGCGGTGGCGTGCAGGCGATGTATCTGGTCTCCCACGCGGGGGTGGCGGGAGAGCGGTGGCGGCAGCGGCGGCTGCACAAAGGACGAAAATCCCGAAAAGCCTTCTCCGCGATACCGCCGTCACACGATGACAATAATAATGTTATACAACAATATAAGTACCTGTACCTATGTATAATAATATATTATAATATATATTATATGCGCGTACATCGTATGTTCTCTTACCTCGATATAATGTTTAAGACTATTAGTTTTATATATTATATATACGACAGAATAATTACTGTATACAGTAATTACAAATGAAATTGGAGATTAAGTGATGAGTGATGACCTATAATATTATGTATATATTGTGTATACGGCCAAGACATTGCCAAAAATGTCGTACTTTTTCCCGGAGTTGGGTATTATATAATGACCGGACTTGATGCGCATAATATTATAATTATAGGCATTATTTACTCGCACACATCTCGCACGTACGGGAGAGGCACAAAACATGATGATTTTTTTATGATTATCCTTATTACAACTAGTTCATATATAATATATTTTAATACGCACCTACTAAAGTAATTTAGATAAACGATTTTGAAATCAATAAACCGGTTTGAAAGATAAAACGTTTACTATATATATATATATATATATGTACGTAGACACGTAGTTCTATATAGTTAAAGTATTTAAAATTTGCTTAATTAATAAGTATGTACATAAAATATTTTAGAGCTAAATCGATTGCAAGAGTATTCACATATAAATCATATAGGATTACTACTTAACATATCTATCATCTGACCATTTTAACACAATTTTTATTCAGATCCGTTTTTAATTCAAAGCGATTTATGGACTTAGATCTTAAAACCTATACTATATATCAACTGTGGCTATAAGTATTTCACACCCGCGAGACGCAAATAGGGACAAGGCATCATATGACTACCTCCTATATATGGTCATCGCTAACGAAATTCCCGACTCCTGTACACTGAAGAATAACTACCTATAAGCAAAGTTCTCAAGACTGGGTGATCGGATGTCATGTGATATATTATCAAGCGATAATAATCGGTGCCTATTACTCTTACCGCAAGCGAGTAACGACAGGATTATGAAACAGCCTCCGTAGTGTATACTGCTATATATAATATTTGGTAGTAGGTGTATAATAATATATTAAATGTGTTAATTGTCACAACATCATAAAATATTATGACAAAAATGAAAATAAAACAATAATGATCGTCACCTCTGACGGTTCTATAGGCGTGAACTTTCATGTGGCCCTCAACCGTTGCCATAAAAGCGTTTATAAATCGGGTGCCTCGACCCGCGAGGGACAAAAGATGAATAGCGCACAATTTAGGTAGGTACGATTGTGTTTTCGTGTATACCTACTGTAAGTTATATAAATGTGCGGGACTGCTATAGTGACTTCTTAAACTTAAGCATGAATACAATAATGCAGTATACTTAAGTATAAACACCATATATGCACAACCCGTCTAGCTTCTAAGTTTTTGCTATACCATAATTTATGTATAGTTACATATCATATATCAACGTTATACCATGCAGATATTACATAATAACCTGCTGTTGCATAGAGACAAACGGCTTCCTGATTTACGATTTAGTATGTCTATTGGTTTCGAGAAAAAATAAAAACGCGAGTATAAATGCATTAAACATGCAGCTATATAATATTCAAGTAAGCGTAAATAATGACGACGATAATAATAAAATAATAAAAAAACAATTGATTCCGCGGCGAGTCGTCGAAGAATCGCGTGCCTAGCCCAATTCCGCCGTCGTCGTCGTCGTCATTGTCGGCACGCCCATCCTGCAGAGCGCGGTAGGGGAAAACGCCGCCACATCCTTCTGGATAACGTTATTAGGCTAATTCGTTTTCTCTATTTGTATTATATACATACAAACATAAGGTACACTTGTATAAAAATATACATATACAGGTACGTATGACGTACCTATACATAAGTATATTATATATTTTTTATTATCGTTTGTTTTCTTTCGGGGCTCGTGTCGCTGTGCGGCCGCACCGTGTGTACGTGCCATTTACATACAATGAGAGACCGTTAAGCCACATTAAACAATCGCAATTACGCCTTCTCGCGCGACCATTGTCGAAAAAAAGCTTAATGATTTCGTCGTCCCAATCACCGGCGTCGCGTGGGAAACGCCGATCGAGAGGAAACGATCGGAAACGTTCTGCTCGCGTATTGATCGCCTTGGAACCGTAAAACATTTTTTTTTTAACTACTAGTATTTTCTTTATACTCACGCACATATTAACGCCATAGTGGTTCATATACATATATATTATGTGCCTCAGAAACGCCGGCTAATGAGAAAACCGTGCAGCGCGTAAACCCGCGTGGTGGTGGTCTTAGGTGACGGTGCGTGGACCGCAGTTGTGTGATGGTGTTGGGTAGGGGTGGCGATACGGAGGCGGTGTTTACCGAACGTTGAACGTGCACGGATAAAAAATAACCGAAATTGTTTAAAAAAAAAACTCCATGGACACACCGCCACCGCGGGCGGCGGCCAGGAGTACCTTTTGTTGCGTTTCCACCACCAGCTTGCAGCGGGATTCGCCTCATTGGGTTTCCGTACCGGAATTCGTTTCGCAACTGTTTCGCGTCTCTGCCCAATCCCCAATAACACCGTCGGCAGCCATATTGCCGACCTAATTAGTCACACGCCTTACGTATTTTCACATGCACCGCCGCACGTCGACCAAGGAAGACGAAAAACGGGAGGAAAAAATGTTCCTAGGACCCGAAGAGAAGACGAAAAACGAATAGTACCAAATTTACCCGACGAAATCCGAGAAACCCGGCAGATGTCCTACATATATACACGCGGACTTGTAATACTCACATATAAATATATATATATATAGAGCGTCGTCGTCATCATTATTCATTCGGGATCATCGCCGTACACGGGCCCGCGCACATCCATTTCTCACGTGCAGACTGTGTACGGGACGGCGAAAACATTCTGTGGCGAGACAACAACTATATAATAATATACGTTTACACTTCCTGCAGGACTTTGTGCGGGGCGTACCGGACCGGAAACGCCGATTACGCGACGACTGCAGATGTGTGATGCGTATACAATACCGCCGCAACGATAAAACACGATATGTCTCCGCTGTAGGTTTTTACTTTTTTCATTGTAGCTGATAGAAATGCGTATAGTCGTTTTAACATCGGCATTTTACCCAGGGATAACGCTCGTTGACATTTACAGACACACTCGTACCTACCTGCCTGCTTGCCAGCAGTATATATATACACATGGCGCGCACGCATTCATTATATATATATAGTGTATTACGCTTAAAATAAATAAATAAAAATAGTCGGTATATACATTGTAGCTGCAATATTGTATTGTGTGCGACGGTGTCGAGGAAAAACCAGAAAATTCGACGGCGGCGATAAACTGCTGTACCGCGGCACAGTAGTATTACCTACAGCAGTAAACCTATACAGATAGGTACAGTGCACACAGTCCAGGTGTGCGGCGCCCGTCTATCTAGTATATTATAATATGCGCGCGTGTACATATTATAATAATATTCACTCCCGACGTCGACGATTGTTATAATAATAATAATAATAATAAACGCGCATAATAATGAGCCGTGCTCCTCCTAGCGCACGCGACCGACTCGCTTTCGGGATCTTCTTCCGGCATAATACTATCATCGCGCACGAGCCTACATATCTGTTGAAGGGGCGAACGAGCGCCGAAACCGGATTACCTGCACCGCCACACGCACAATATCTCGTACGAGTCGTTTCTATTATTATTATCATTATCATAGCGGGTACCGCGCGTGCCCCCCTCGCGTGGCAACCGGTTGGGCGTGTGTCGGGCTACCGATTTACGCTCAACAATCGTCGCCGCCGCGCCTCCGAAAGAAATCTATGACCAGCTCAAAAGTTTTCGGTTTTTATTTTTTGCAACGGTTTCACGCGGAATTTTGGACGCAGGTTTTAATACAAACACTCACAATAAGATTGTATATATATATATATATATACTATGAGAGGTGTTATTATATTATTGTATCGACGCTGCAGGTACATATCCGTATATAATGTTCTGCCCGCGAGTCTCACGGTACGATTATTGTAGCAGATATTATCGCGTATTTATTAATAATCAAAAATCGCGAAAACCACCCTTATTTTTTTTTTCCCCAAACGGGTCAGATTCGCATGGACGACACACTCACAATATTCTCTCAAGCGTTTTTGTACACACAACAATATCTTTATATATATATATATTATAATTCAAGAGAAACACGTCTTTTACACGAGCACATGTACCTATTATTGGTTGGTAGTATATATATACTATAACTACTGCTGCGGTTCAGTCGACTCCTGTCCGGCTTCCGTGGGAACGCCGTCACGATGAATGGGCGCGACACAACCCTTTGACGCGCTCGTCTTTGTCCGCTACGATCTCACGACGACCCGAACTCGGCCTTCAGCCGCGGACCATACACGTTATTTATTAATATATATACAATCATAATAATAGCGTCCGCCGATAATATTGCCCGTGCATACCATACGTACCATATACCTGTATAAAAATATGAACCACTCAGCCACCGTCGTCACCCCCGCCGCGTGGGAACCACTACCTGTGCACACCGATGCCATATTTATGCGTATATAATATTATAATACAAAATGCAAACGCGTATTATATACCTGCGGAATACGACGGCCGTACCGTTACGTTTTTGCACCTACATTGTACATGTACACGAACATAACAATAATAACGCACCTGCGGTTGTAAACACGTACCTATAGGTATATATTCTTCATAATATAATATCGTCATCGACGTCGCCGCTACCGGTCGAACGCTTATCGAAATGTCTATTATATTATTATAATATATATATTATATATACACACACACACCGCGAACAGTTTAATTACCTTCGCGAAATTTTTTCAATTTTTTTCATTGTTATTACCATGTTTTATTACATTATTGTGTCGGGTATGTTATATAGCCACCACGTATCCATATATACGCGCACACAATCGGCCATAAAAGAAAAAGAACGACTGCTAGCTGCACGGTCGCAATAATAATATAATCCAAATCGATCGATTACGCGACGGAATATAATAATAATAAAAAAATCGTAATCGTGCGATTGTTTTATACGCGCGCGTTATCGGTGTGACGCGGGATAAACGTGCGGCACTGCAAGCAATTATATACACTGTGAAATGAATAATCGTCGTCCCTGCTCGTAAAACCCACGAAACCCATTAAAAAAAAGAGAAAAAACGCGTTTCGGTCAGTAGCGATACTATTATTATTGCACGGTATTGTGTTGGCGTCATAATAATAATACAGCTTTTTCCCGATTCTGCTTCACAATACACCACCGTTTGTAAAATAAGACTCGGTTATCGAGCTACCTATGTATAATATTATAATATTGCAATACTCCGACAATCGCACGATAAAACGATCGTTTTGTAATATATTACGCGTATTCTTTAACGATAATGCAATCGATTAACTTTTCTCTCGTTCCATTTTCCATACATACAATATCTACCTTTAGGTACTATATATATGTAACTTTATATACGTTGACCGCGCGCGCTCCAAGAATCGATTATTCAAGTATAATATTATCGACGACTCGCCGGCCTCCGCGCTTACAGGGGCCGCGGGCAAAACCAGTTGACGTCGGTATATTGTTATATTTAGAGATCGATATCTTCCACATACTCGCGCGCGCGAGACGGATTGTCACTTGCCTATCTATATGCCTGTAACGTATAATAACATTATGGTGTACAAGACGCGGGTCGTTTACTCGTGTGTGGCCCATACTCGATGATCGTAATAATGCCTAGTGGCTACGAACTTATACATTATATTATTTCCGAGCAAATTCTCAAATCTATTTATGTTATATTATTATTATTGCCATATTGTAGCGGTTGGGCGATATTGTGTACCGCTCGAACGTGTATAATATCCTACTTATATTTATTATTATTGTGTGTGTGTGTGTGTGTGTGTGTGTGTGTGGTGCACACGGTTATCGTGCCATAGCGAATATATTACCATTTGGAAAATTGTGTTTCCACCCCGAAAGCAAAATGTTGTATATACGCAGACGTATTATTGTCATTCGCGGGCGATCGAAATTATTATATACATTAAGAGAGAGAGAGAGAGAGAGAGAGAGAGAGAAAGATAGCTCAAAGAATATTATAAAATATATATATATATATATATATACAAATCTAAAGGGCGAATGCGGCTGTCGATTGTAATCCTCCAAAGTCCATTAATTCGCATACAAATAATAAATAGAAATTTCAGTCCAATTTGTGTTGCAAGCTCACGACAACGATACCCGATAACGTTTAAGGGGTTTGCGGGGGGACGGTATTATATTTATATATATTATAGTTTCTGGTAGAAAATCGAAAAGTCGTCCTTTTTAATAGAAACCTCGCGCGCTTCCCTCGCGGAAAATTATTATTAATCTCGGTGTACGAGCTGCGGCACGATGCCAACCAGGCGAGGGTCGTAAAATTCCGGCAATTACATCGGTTGGGCGTCCTTTTAAGTTGTTTATTGCGGCGCGAGAGCGGAGGATGCATCTGCGAGCCGAGCTTTTCCGCGTGTGCTGTGCGGTGGTGGTGTGCAGGTGGCGGCGGTTTCTCGTTCGCGTTTCAATTAAGTCCTGTGGGAAAAAAATAAAATAAAAGGCGAGAAGAAAAAAATGTTTCCCGAGGCCAAAAGTTTGACGAAGTGTTTTTTTTTTTCGATCGTTCTGGTCTTTTTGTCGTCGTCGTTGTCGTCGTGCATTTGTGGCGGAGGTCCCGCGGGGTCGTCGCCAATTGAATTAACCAATAAAAACCGTCCCTCTGGCTGTTGTTGTCGGGTCACCGCCACGCAGTGTGTGTGCGTGCGAGTCGTTCTAATCGCGTTTATACCGGAATACACGTGCGCGCACACACAAACTTACCTACACACACACACATATATATATATATAGAGTTATGGTTTTACCTATGCGATGTCGTCGCCCTGGGGGGACCCGCACTGCTCGTGTACATATATATTATGTGCAGTGCGTGTGTGTTTGGTGTGCGCGTGTTTGCGACGGTTTACACAGTTTGGCCGATAGATCAAAACGCCAAAGGGGCACACAAAGTGTATAATAATAATAATAATATGTACGTGGCTGCTGCCGGGCGCGCGACAACTGGCCGGGGACAGCTGTGCAAACGCGGCGTTATATATATTATACTAATATATATCGTAGGCGAGAGATTTTATTGCCCCGTGTATTACAGCGGTAGGCGGCCATCATAGACTAAACTACGCGCGATGTATAAAATATTATATTTTACCTACGTCCTACTTACGATGTATTATTGTATTGTTGTATACGTGCGAGGACGACAGCCGAGGAAATGATGGTGTGGACACGCTCAGTATAGGTGGCTGCGGTGGTGGCGAGATTTATATAGAAGAACACATATAGGTTTATGTATGAACGCATATACGAGAGAGGTGCAGAGAGAGTGAGCAGCACTTCCTTTCATGTCATTATCATTTCTCTCGCCCCTTACTGTTAAGTACGTTTTCCCACCATATTTATCAGAGACGACGACGACCACTGCAGCGCCTCTGTATGTTCAATAATAATATAATACCGTCGCCTTTACTCTTTATTTAATTTCATATATATATATTGGCCATTTAGACTACGTATTATATATGTTATATTTTTTCATTTATACATTTGACCCGTAAAACCGTTGCCACTGCACTGCAGTCGTATGTCATCATAGTCCAAGTGTGCGCGAGTTTCGAGTGCGTCTGTTGTGTGCAGTGCTTATTATTTTCTGGAGGGTGTAGGACTACGCATAATATATAGCCTGTATACCTAGGTCTCTCTTTTTCTCTTTTCCTACGTTACACACGCAGACTATAATACACTTTTAACAAAACGGTTTTTCCAATTTGACGATTATTTTTATACTCCAGTATGACAGTAGTCATGTAGTGACCCAATATGATTATCCAAACTAAGTAGTTGGTTGAACGTCATAAAATCAAAACTTACAAAATCAAATGCATTCGTTATAATACACCTACGTAATATATCTCATTATCGTCTATAAATATATACACAACTCATAACGATTTTTTCATTTTCTCACACTTGGGATAACCTATACAGTATATACATTAAATTTGCTCGAAACCGGGGTGGGGAAAATACTAGCAACTACCAGCTATAATAGGTTTAATATACGCTTGTAACATAAAACACTTAATTTTATTTTACGGCGAGACGCACGGTAATCCAACGGGCGCAATAAAATTTATGTTCGAAAATAATAATTGCAATAATTGAAGCAGTGGCGTTGAGTGAGTAATATTGTTTTCGAGTCTATGGCGCAGGTAAATTATATATTATATAGGCACAACGGTGGTCGAGAGGAGAAAGTATAGTATGTGTTCTGCAAAGTGTGCACACTCTAAAGCTGCAGTTGTAGATATACACATCGCGAGCGCGGCGCATTATGATTGTGTCATGCGGTAACCGACGCGCCGACGCCGCCGGGATCGCCGCGATTCGAATGATTGATCGATCGATCGGCCGGTCGGACGGCGATCAATCACGCAAGTAATACGTGAGTACGTACGTATATAGGTACTTATACACGTATGTAATTTATAGCGGCAGTTATAATTGCAGCTAACGTAGGTATACATGTACGCACGGAGGCAAAAGAGAAAAAAACAATGGAGACATTTTTTCAAATTGTAAAAACCGGAGGGGGTTTATTTATATTTGTGGAAAGAAAAAATAATAGGTGGTCATGCCCGGTATAGTGCACATATACATAAATGTGTATTTGTATGTGTGTAATACGATTACGTTTGAAGTGTATACAGTTTTTGTTTATTTCGCTTTTTTGAATCCGGACGTCGTCTGCACGCTGGTAGTGTAGAGGGGGGAGGGGGGTCATGGTGGTGTAGCTGGTGTTGTATTTGTGCACAACGACAAACGGGCTGCAGATAGCTGTAATTTCCTGGCACCGGCGGGGAGTCTTGCAACCGACAATGCGGGTTTTTATTTTTCGAAAAGTCAAACGACTGCGGGGACGTGTGACAGACGACCTAAAATATATTTTATATATAAATGATAAACGATAATCATATGTAACACAAAAGGGAACCGGAACACTGTGAAAATATGTGAAAAATATATTTTATACGTACACGTATACACAATAATCCGGAAGCGGTGGTAAAGGCCTTGTGCGGGTTTGACCACCGCCCCGGCGTTTGCGGGGCGGCTACATCCCTATAAGGAGGGGGTGCGCGGGCCCGGGGCGTTGACCAAAACTGACCGGATGACCAATCGATCTGACCAATGACCATCGACGACGACGCCACGGCGTCTACTCACACTCGCAGCGGGTGCATATTGTATGTTTGTAGCGTAGGTATATAGCGCGCAGATGTTTGCGGCCGTCCTCTATACTTCTATACGCGCGCTGCTGCACCCTTCGCCGCAGTGCCCGAGCGGCGGACGCACCCCTCGGGCAAACAAAAACACTACCCCACGGGATTTTTCACCGTGTGCTCGCCTATATATATATATATATATATATATATATGTGTGTGTGTGTGTGTGTGTGTGTGTGTGGTGTGCAGCGAGTGTCCATTAGACGCATTTAAGGTCTTCGTCAGTGTGTGTGTGTGTGTGTGCGTGCGTGCGAATGGTATACATATACTCGTAGGCTTGCGGAGTGGTGTGGAGCAGCGATATGTATACGACCGGTGTGGTGGTATATAACGAAAATCGTAGTGTAAACCGTATATACCATATATATATAATATGATATTGCCGTCCGAGATTTTCACGTCAAACGCACGTTTGCCACTTTTGCCGGGTATTATATTATACACAAACTGCCCTACCACCACCGTGTCCCCCATCGTACAGTGCATAAACAATAACGACGGCCCCAGCAAAGCGATTAAAAACTATTAGGGACATCGTCATGCGGACACTGCAGAACCGTTGCTGCGGAGTAGGCTTAATATATATAATAGAACAGCTCTTCAAAAGCGACGCAATTATATTGCACACACATAATAATATATTATAAAATATAAATGGCGGATTTCCGGGTTATCGGAAACGATTTATGGAGAAAGCCTCGCGCATCGTCGACCGCATTTTATTAGGTTTTATTTTCGTATCGTCGTCCAAGGTCAGTTTTATAATATAATATTATTATCTCGGCGGTGTCGTATAATAATATTATATGAATATATGATATTATTATGTTGATAAATATCATAATTCGTTCAATTATTGATTATTTTTCTGCCTTCCTAGTTCCCACAAATAATCGTCTTCTCTATAATATAAAATATATTTACGACATACCCATATATATATTGTATAAAATAACCGAAAACCTCATCGTGAATTATGTATAATATTACAACATGAAATAATTTATTGAGAAAATACGTTTTTGTCAATCAATTTTTAACGATCACTTTTATTTATTTATTTTTTTTTTTTTATCGAACATATAAGCGCGTGGCGTTATAGTATATATACGTGATACCGAAACGGTCTCGTTTCACTTTGCACACACACACACATACTTACATACAACATATATGATGGTAGCATAAGTACGTGTGGCACACTAGTGTGTGATCACCTCTGACGCGTCATCGCGATAAGTAGCGTTCTGTATGCTACGGCGACCGCGTCGGCAGCGGCGCCCCCTTCGCCCGCAGTTGTAACCCTCAAACAGAACTAAACTAATTTGCACTGCGACCACACATCGACGTCGTCATCGTTGCCATTATTATTATTATTGTACTTGCTACTGATAGACCATTTCATATTGTATTTTTCGGCGGGGCGCGAAACAAAAAAAAAATTACACAAACGTGTACATGGTACAGGAACCGTGGAAAAGAGGGGATGAATATCGAACGGTTATTGATTTTAGTCATTAAAACCGCCGATCGAACACAAAATGGACGACGTCCGGCGCGCGTATACCGCCAAACAATGATAACAATAGGCAATATCGGTATTGTGGTTTTAATACTTCCCGGGCCTCTGATAAAGTATCTGTAGGTGTATTGTATATATATTCGAACCAAGTGCACTTGTCTGTTTTAATTTTCTGCCAAAATCGCTGTGCTTGCTGTACGAAATCAGTAAAACTACCTATAGAACTACTATAGTGCACAAAAAATAAAATGTAGATAAAATTACTTAGATAGGTATACCTATACTCGAAAAAAATAACCGATTAATAATAATAATGCGGCTACCTAGATTAAATTACGTACAACGGTTTTCACGGATTTTCTTTTCTCATTTTGCAGCGGATACGGACCCGACACATAGCACCAGCGGCACCGATCAGGTGGACCTGCTGACGTGCGGCCAGTGTCAGAGAGTGTTCCTATTGTCGGACATATGCCGGTTCGTACAGCACAAGATGACCGGTTGCAGCAAGGACTCGCTAGCTGCCAACTGCAACAGTGGCAGTGGCGACGACTACGCCGGGCCACCGCCGCCTCCACAGCCGTCACTCGACAACGGTCTGTCGGTGGCCAAGTCGAAGTCACACAACCGGTCCCAGTCACCGGCGGGAGCCGACGACTCAACTACGCACCACCATCATCATAATCATCATCACAGGCGACCACCGCCGTCCAGTACGCCCAAGCGAACGTCCGACCGAAACAACGGTGGCGAAGACGGCACCGCAAGTTCAGAGGACGAAAAGTCCAGCGCCACTGCCGTCCCCAAGAGCGGACGGGTAAAACAGGGATCCGAGTCATCCGAGGACTTGGGCTACAAAAAGTCCAACCGCTCAGCGTTGTCCTGCGTCGACGCCGAATCCAACACCACCAACTCGGGTATGTTGCGCTCATTTGTTTTCTCTGAATTATTATTATTATATAAGTATAAGGGGTAGATCGTAGAATTTTATACACGACATATTTTCTATTATTATATTTTTTCATCCTCGGGTGAGTGATTGAAAAAGTTCCGCAATCGGTTTCGAATTCGGTCGAACGTTCGAAATTGAAAAGTTATATACACTGCTCGGCGGCATCCTCTCACTCGTATAGTCGGGAGAGACTGTACCGTCGTCGAATTTCGTTTAACGCCCGTCGGCGTAAAACCATAATAATATGTTATAAATCTCTCACACCGTTGATATATATATATATTCCATATGTATTATGTTCCGAGAAAAATAATGACAAAAAGATAATCTCGTTCCACCCCCTTCCGCCCGTCAATACTCCGGCGGCAACGTTACCAACGCACCGAGACAACGTGTGCAGGGGTGTGTGCCTCTGGTTGAAAATTTCGTCTATATTTCGTCAGGGTGGCCTCCTTGTTTCCCCGTATTTGTGTTGGTTAAATGAAACTACACTATATAGAAGATACCCATGTGTAATATAATATATACATTGCAATATCTTATCCGTTGTGTTCCGCGTCTGGAGAATTTCAGTAGCAACTGCGATTCGTTTCGAAACGTCTTTCGACACCCCGGGAAAATTGTTCATCAAATTCCCGACGAATTTTCATAATAATAATAATAATAATAATAATGACAACAATATAATATATCTACATAGTTGCGACAGGAGCAAAATTACTCTAATCTGCTCGCGCGGTCAAGAGACTGCAATTTAAATAATTGTCCTTCGTTACTGTATGTGTTGCAGTCCACGCGCGTTATTCGTCGTGATAAAAAAAAAAAAAGTTTTGTATATATATATATTGTATACATTCAACACAATAATGCCCGTTTGTACAGTAATATATGGTAAATTATGCAAATAGGAAATTCTTTTTGTTTTGTTTCGAAACATTTCAAACGTTTACATTATTTTAGATTAAATTGTGTATTTGTTGCAAGACTCTTGATAATAGTATTTAGATTTGCAAAAACATCAATCATTTATTACCGTAAAATCTGCTATTAATCTAAATAAATCTAGTTTTTTTTCAAATCTAAATAAATTTAAAATTGAAATATAATTTTGATAAAGAGTATGAGTTAATGACTAATCTTTTTACCGCGTTGCACTAAAGGGTTATTTACTGACTATTACCATTGTCCGGCAGCGACCGCAAATGACAGGCGGCAGCCGTTTGAACTAATTGAACTAATTTTTGACCAATTCGTCGTGGTTTCGTTATATATAAGCGTTGATATTCATATTATTTAATATGGAATTATGGATACAGTGACACGACGCATAACAAAACGGGTATCGCGGCGGTGTAGTCGTCGTCACCTAATAATTGCAGGTGACAGGCAACCGCCCGTAAAAAGAAAGATAGAGAGAAGGAGAGAGAGAGAGAGAGAGAGAGAGAGAGTGAGAGGGCAGAGCGAAATAATAATAATTAAAGGTCCTTGATTTCGTGCGTGGGTCCTAAATTTTTGGCGCGTGTAAAAAAAAAAAAACCGAAAAATCGAGACAACGTTGAAGCGTGTGGAAACTCAACCGAGGCGCAACGGACCGCGAAAACAGTAAAAAGAAAAAAAAAACCGTCGTCTATTATAGAGATGGAGACAGAGAAACAGCAGCGACGACGGCGAAGCTCTCCGGGTGACAACGGGAGTCATTAGCCCGGCTAGAGGACCTTTTTTCCGCCGCGGCGCTCGGTTCATCGGGTTCCACGCAGAGATTTCCATTATGTCGCGTTATTATCATTATCGTCGTTATTATTCTGGTCAATTATATTATATATTATAATGTATTTTTTCTCTCTTTGCAGTGGTGGTGTAAATAACAATAATAGTAATAAATCCAACCTTGTTTCCCATTAGCGGCGCGTTTCACACTGGATCGACGCGTTCTGGATCGGCGACAAATTTTAATTGCATCCGCGCGCGACAACCGGGAAAACCGGCCGCCGCCGTCCTCGGCCGTCCGTTCTCTCGCGGTACACACAATAATAATAATAATAATAGTGTAACTGGCGCGCATGTCCATGGGAAACTTATTATTCGCGCAGCGCACATTTTTAACGGCCGAATAATCGTCAATAGCCGCCGGACACGAACGACATTTGGCCACGCGACGGGGAGCGCAAAATCCTTTCGAATTAAAAAACACGAAAAAATTATAAACATAATAATACGACCAGTGCAAACGTTTGCGTCAGCGTAAATCGTCGACGACAGAGTGCCAACAATGTAATATAATGCATATCCACGAAACGATGGATCCGAATTTAAAAGGGTCTGTTCTCGATTTATGTCATGCGGCGTACTGTGCTATATAACATTAGAAGAGAAGGGAAATCTTACTTTATAATCTTATTATGACATATGTACAATAATGACAGCAGCTTATAAAATACGTATTTATATGGGAATAAACTTGTAAAAAGCATAATTATTCAAATACAAATTATTTTTATTTACAAATATTTCGTATTTTGTCTAATTTTATCAAACGAGCGACACGATAGCGCGTGCTATGTCGACGGCAACAGTGACAGCTCTTATAATAAAAATAAATCTTTTATTATTGAAAAAATGTTATATAGTACCGGCCCGATCATAACAAAAACAACTAATAGTTAATACTCGTCATAAGCAAAATTTGTATTGTGTTTTTTTTCTAAACAACGATAAACGTAAAAATTGTACAACGTTTAGATTATAAATAACTTAAAACGATTTTTCTTAAATGCAAGCTCTGATATATATTATACTTAACTATAAGATCCTATGGTATTATTAATATATGCTTATATGGCGTGCATTCCAGGCATATCCTTTCAAGATGTCTGTTAGGAATGCTTCGTCTGCGATGACAATTTTATCAATGATAATCATAATAATAATTTTAATAAAACTGCTAGAGAAACAAATAATAATAACACGGTGCAGAGAGATGGACGGTTTGAGGTCAAGCGATGACGGCTGCAGCAATATAAGCACGCGCGTACAATGGACGAAGAGGATAGCCACATGTGTAGGTATATGCGGTTTATATATGAAAACGAAAGTCCGAACTCGATTTGTCTATTAACGACAGTAACATATTAGCCTCGGGTCGATTTCGTTTTTGTGTGTTGCGTTTTCGTTCTTTCGTCAATCGTCATACATTTTAACCGGGGGAAACGACATATATTTGTCTTTAAACAATATGAATATAATGCGCGCACGTTTTATGGATGTATAGAGTGCGTACGGTGGTCATCGACGGTCGTCGGCGGTTGAATCGAAATTAACCCTTCGCAAAGCCGCTACACGCGCGCCTAAAACTATTATTGTATAATAATATGATATACAAAGATTATAGTCTCTCCTGCGATATTGCAGGACACGCGCAACCCCATCGCCACTGCTGCGGATTGACAGTCGGCCGTATGCCCATTGTCCAGTTCGGACTCCCGCGCACAACTGTTAATAAACTTTATACATACATTATATTATTGCCGCGCACCGGTCCCCGCGGGAACGACGACATAATAATATATTTCACCCTTTCACCGTTGCGTCATTCACAATTTTTTTTACACGTCCATATTATTATATATACATACAAGTGCCACCGTCGTGTTTATCGGACCGTAAACACCGCCGCCTGCACGGATTATACCATTATTATTATTATATTGTATACAAACTATCGTCGTCGTATATATCGCCAATTAGTATATCGTATAGAAATCGAACACCACGCGTTACACTCATCATCGTGATGTATACCCGTGCACATTGCATATTATGTATATAGTGTAATACGCGTAGTTATAACTGCCGCAGTGACCCCCGCCGTCGTCCGGCGGCGATCTGTTCAAATTAAAAACGATTTTTTTTTTTTCGCGTCCGTCGTCCGTCAAACGGCGGCAGAGTGGCAGAACGGACAGTGTGCACTGCACACACAAACAGGCTCGCCGTATATGTACAATATATAATATTATAAAGTATTAAAATAATAATAATAATATAATATGTGAAAACGTCGTTACGGCCCGCGGGCTTCCCACGACACTGCGGGTCACGACGCCCGAAGGACGGCGTGCCAGCGACTCTGACGATGAGGACTATATGCGCGAGGTGGCGACGGCGTACAACACGGTTGCGCTCATCGTTTCGTCACTGCGTATCATTCGCGTCGTATCTACTCGGCGCACTGCACATTTTCCCTTTACGCCGCCGGTGTGGTCACTAAACCGTGTCAGGGTCGCGGTGGCGTTTATAACCTAACCCGCCGACGACGACGACCGATGTATATTTTATATAGGTACCTACCACGACCGCGGTCGTGTTTATACTTTTACAGTCGATTTGTACAATGTCGTATACGCGTTTTCCCGGATCATTTCCCGTATATCGATTATTATTATTCTTACAATATTGTTATTGCGTCGTCGTAATTATTTTCTTTTCGTCCTTGCTCCGAAAAATGAAAAATAAAAATGACACGGGCAATAATAACGAAATATTATAATAATATATATAATGCGATATCCACATCGTATTTTTCGCTGTCTACACCATATACTATATATATATATATATATATATATATACGACGGGTCACGATCGTGGAAAGTACAATATAATAATAACATTATGAATGTATATACGGACGCGACTTAAGGAGAAGAAAATAAATTTAAATATCAAAGTGATTAAACGCGCGACGACGACAATAATAATGTTAAACGCCGTTATAATATTATTATATCGGCCGTCGTCACACGACTCCAAAATCTAATAAGTAATAACAGTGTAAACGTTGCACGCCGTATAATAATAATAATATTATAATCTCATCGGTGGGCGGACATAGCGGCGTGCTGCATCGGTCTGTGTACAACTGCAGTCATGGTCAGCGTACATACGTATTATAGTTGTGTCCGTCTGCGCACACACACACACACGGCCTAACCTTACCCATATTATTATATTATTATGCACACAGTCCACCGGGCGCATCATCGTCATGTCTATATAATAAATACGTAATATTTATAACGTGTACCTATAAAAGACACCCACGTTACATGCTGTATATATGTATATGCATATTTTATTATGTGTGCGTCGCCGCCGGGTCTGCGACCGGACGTGACTTTCGTCGGCGAAAAACGCGCGTGCCAATAATCTCCGAGGGCTAATAATAGTTTGTTGTATTTTTTTTTTTGTTTTATTAATTTTTGAATTCGCACGAGTTTCGATTATAATAATGATGTGCGTGGGTAGGTGCATATACTTACGTAGGATAATAACCTAATATTTTCCAAGTCCACTATTTTATCTCCAAAATAAACTTCACAAGTCCGTCATCACACATCGATTCGCTTTGTTCTTGAATGTAAGCATGCAGGTTGTGTACTTATATTTTTAATTTAAAAAAAAAAAAAAAAAATACACGACTTTACTATTTGTCTATATCATAATTTAATAAAATCATCAATTAATTGACATTCTTGAATATCTATAATCTCGCATCTGTGCAGACTTATTTTATTTATATTATTATGTGTAGCTAAGCTGTTAAGTCGTCGACATTTAATATTTTATATTATATGTTATGTCGTCATACGCCATGAACCGTAACCGTAAAACAATTCGTAATAATATACTGGCCAACACTGCAGTTTCGTAGGTAGGTACACTTCAGAGTTATTATAATTATTATTTGTTTTTTTTTTCATCAAACGTCATCACGTCGACGTAATATGATTTACATAATTTTTGGGGCACGCGTATTGTCCACACCCGTCGTAACCATTGCGAGAGTTCCTTTTTTCCGGAGTCTAGTTTTAAAAAATTGTGTTTTCCTGTTGTACTTATATCATCTTGTATGTTGTTTCTCGGGCACATCAAACGAGAACCGGATTTATCATACTACTATTTAATATTTTTTAATATTTTTATGTTTTATCTAATACGGTCGCCAATCGCGCGGTGTAAGGGCTTTTTGTTTCAGACTCATTTTTTTTTTTTGTATACATACTAATATATGTATATATATTTATCTTATATATACACAACAGACTATAATTGTTCATTGTATAATCGGAAATATTTCAGTTTCGCTCTGTTGTGTGAATCTACAGAGGACTAATTCTGTTGATATGGCCTTATTTATGTGGTAAAAAAAACAAACATTTTTTCAGGCTCACACATATCTAAAATTAATTTTTAATATATATATGTCATAATAGAATTTAGCCGTTACGCGACGACGTCGTAAAAGTTAATAATTATTGTAAGTGTAATTGTTGTCGGAGGAGGAGGAACATCTGAACAGGTGACGTGAAGTGCAAAATAAGTTGCAAAACAAATGTCTGTCCGAGGGCGATGAAATAAAATAAATAAACATGATTTACATTATTCACGACGCGTATATAGTAAATATTTTGGTCAATATTATTAGGTTAAAGTATTCACGAAAAACCTAATTATACCTCGATACTCCAGCATCGATTGCATTAAAAACTGCAGTAGATCATCACGCAACGATATTCGTTCTATAAAATAGATAATTATATATTATTATAATATAGTTTAAAACTATTGAAATTTTTCGATACGATTTCGTCTGAAGTAATTTCCATTTTTTGGCCGTTCGTCATACAGTTTAAACATCGGTGTTTAGTATTTTAGTATTAACCACATTATATAATAACAAACGGAAAAGTCCAGTATAAATAAAAGTTTAGTGTCAAATTCCGTCTAGAAATATTATCTATAACTTACAAAATTTCAATAAAAAAAATATATATATTATCTATAAATTATAATCTATTTGGCGTGGATATAAATATCGGATGCGCCTATACAATACTACATAGGTACCTACTATATTTTATGAAGATATACGTACTGTGTGTACTTTTAATTTCCACGAGTTATTTCAAACA
This sequence comes from Pentalonia nigronervosa, assembly GCA_014851325.1. Taxonomy (NCBI): domain Eukaryota; kingdom Metazoa; phylum Arthropoda; class Insecta; order Hemiptera; family Aphididae; genus Pentalonia; species Pentalonia nigronervosa. The sequence continues at coordinate 19,176 of JACXSJ010001242.1, read as the reverse complement.
TTAATAATTATACGACAGCCTAATAATATATATATATATTTATTTATTTATTATCCCATTTACAATATTTATATCGTATATAATAAGCCAATTATAAAAACGAGCATAAGAGGTACACCAGGTTGAATGGGTTAGTAGATGGGCAGGGGGGTTAATAAATTAATAGCTATAATAATAATTATGCGGCGTATGTAATAAATGACATACCTACTCATTAGTATACCCGACTCGTTAAAACGTTATGTTTATTTATATTATTATACTTGACGTTACGCGTATTATACTGATTCGCGACCAACGGTAATTGATTTATTTAAACGCGACAAAGACGACTATACGGTTACCCGGCGCTATAGCTGGTGTAATAATAGTTTCAGATCGTTAAACAGATAATATGTTATATTACATGGGTATATAACAATATGCAATAATATACTGGCGACGGCGTACACAACATAAGTATGATTGTATGATCGACTTGGCGGCGGTACGTTCGTTTGTGATGTAACGCAACAGAAGGTCGAAACTATTGCAGTGAGTCGTGTAGTCTGTTTTTGAGTGGTGGGGAGGGGGGAGTTTGGAGGAGATGGGCGCACTCGTGACGGACGACAGACGATAATATTTTAATATAATAGCTTCAATAAATAACAATATATAATCCCGTCGAAAAGTCACCCAAAAACGGGATGACGTTTGACGAATTTCGTGAAAATCGTTGAGTGTCGGGCGTGCGTTGAGGGTTATATACGTGAACTGCATATTATTATGTATAATATAAAAAAGGATTGGGCGAGGAAAAATACGAGTCTGACTGGTGCGGAGACTGCAGCAGCATGAGGGCACTGCAGCAGATGCAGATCACACCGCGTATACTACATGTCGCGCGTATATTATATTATTATTATTAAAGTAGATAGCATATATGTATGTATGTATGCATATATGTATGTATGTATGTATGTATGTATAATAATATTGTATGCGCCGCGGAAAATGAATATTATTAAAGCCTGGTGTCCGTCACAGCTGTGCGGCGACTTCGTCGGCGGCGTACACACCCCAATTTCGGAAAAATAAAAAGGGTTGAGCGCATAATATATTATACGTACACACGTCCATCGCTTTTAAATACAATAATATGTATCGTGAAAGAACCTTAGGGTACAAGCAGGTAATTCAGCGTATATACGCGTGCCCGTCAGGGGTAGGCATCTACATTATAATATGTACCATACCTATATATAGGTGTATAAGCTGCTGTCGGCAGCGTGCATAAGGTCGGCGGCGGCGGCGGCGGTTTATTACTATTATTTTATTTTATTGTATTGTGTATTATTTATTATTATTATTAATATTTATTATTATGATATTATCGTCGCGTTCAGACACGGGTCGTCCGTATGGTCGAACCACTCGTCGATCCGCTGACGGACGCGATCCCCGTCACGTGGTCACATCACGCCGACAAGGCTTCGGACGATTATTTCAATAATGATATTTAATGACGGCAGTTTGTAGTAGTAAAAATGTGTTACGTAGACCACTCGAAAAAAAAATAATAAAAACTACAATATACCAACAATATAATTATTATGATGTAGGTATATAGGCATACGCCTTGCGGTGAGTCAGCCGAATACGTTGGCACAAACAAGTTTGCTAAAATCGGCAGTGATATACTATGGCTTTATTTGAATATATTTTACTATATAGAGCGGCACGTGAGTGTGTACTCTATTCTGCTTGCCCTACATTATATTATTATTATAATATGGCTTGCGTGGACAACAGGGTTGCCCGCATGCAAAACAGGAGCTATTCTTCTGTATACGCAGGTCCTGCGATAAAAAAAAAAAAGGCAAATTTACGGCTCTCTCTTCCCACCCCCTCCTCCCAGGAAGAGACCATCTACTGTCGCGCAGATGACGGCTAACACAGATTGTCCATAAAGCTCGTTTATTATTTTTATTTTTTTTAAACCTTAAAAAGCTTAAGAGGGTCGACGACGACGACGACGACAACGAGATAACCCACGTACGGTCCTCCGTCATTGTTGTTCCGCCGCTCGCACCCGCGGGTCCTCTGCTGCTTTTGTGCAGTGCCTGCGCCGCCGACGTTATCTTCTTATAATATACGCAATATTATATACGTATATTATAAATATACGCGCCGCGGTTAAAGACGTAGAGGCGGTACGCAGATGGCGGGAGGAGTATGACACGAGGAGGATGAGGTTGCGGCGGCGAGGTCCACTTGTGGCCGGCGATGATGAATGCGCTCATAGATATTATAATAATGTATACGTATTATATATACACACACACATGTATATATAGCTGGCGACACGCACACGACGATGACGAGCCTCTGCACTTCCCCCGCACATATATGACCTGCGCGGCGCCGGAAGAGGAAACTCGCCGCGTATATACACACATAATAATAATATACAATATAATATATTATAATAATATCGTGTGTGTGTGTAATATATATACGGCGTTGTTGGCGGCGGGATGAGGAAAGAAAACCTAACCGTAATAATGTGTGTGTGTGTGTGTGTGTCGTGTGTGAGAGAGCGCGAGATGGTTAGAATTTGCATTTGAAAAAAATGAAATATCCCTCCGCTGCACTCCGAGAAACCTATACTCGCGCGTATATTATATAGACGACACTGTTATCGTGCATCACGGAGAAACGTGCCCGGTTCGATTTTTCGTGTTATTTAGAGAAACCGTATTCTCTTCAGTGCCTCTCACCCCTCTCCGTCACAGCATCTATTGTGGTGCGCGTTGGTGGGAAGACCGCGGAAAAAACGAAATATAAATATAAAAGAAAACGACAAAAGCGAAGGTATTATTTAGACATTACAATAATAACTTTTTATTGTCCGGATTCGTCGTCTTAACTGTGTGTGTGTCATATTGTACGAATTGCGGACAATTCCCCCTCCCCCGACTGTTTTTTTTATAGTAGGACATTTCCTCCCCGCCCCCGATATATATTTTATGTGGACATTTCTCCTAATTTTTTTTGAAAGTTTACTATTTAATAATATGAAATTATTTTTGCCTATTGTCTAATATTTTCAAATATTTTAATAAATATAATAAATTATAGATGTATATTTTTGATCAACTGAACTACATACTTGAAACAATAAAATAATTTTAACAGTTTTAACAAAAAAATAAATATGAACAAAGGTTAAAAAATATATGTTCAGAAATAACAAAAGAATCACAAATCAAAGGTTTTTAACAAAATATATCATTTTTAGCTATTTTTATTAATTATTAATTATATTATATTTATGAAAATAAAATTAATTTCATATTAAATATTAAATAATATTATAATAATATTAAATAGTAAACTTTAAAAAATATGGTGGGAGGGAATGTCCATTTACTATATTGTATAAGACATGATTATATAGATCATCTTGGCGAACGGTGATCGGACGCCGATCGTAGTCGTTGTCTGTATATCGTGTAGGTATTCGTATGACGATAATAATAATTAATAATCGCTTCATAGTCGATCTCGACTTCGAACTACTCGCCTCGTATATGTACTTACGACATTTCGTACACAATAGTTTGCATCTGGTATGAGATTCGGTATTATTTTATTTAACCGATTCCGGTGGGTATGGCATTATGTATTATATTATTTGATATTTTCGCGTCTTTCTTTTTCGTTTTCGCGGTTACGCATTCGAGTCACGCACGGTCCAGCCGCGCCGCCGGCGTCGCGTACGAGGCATCGCCCGTCACATTTCCATAGTGGATTTTACAGTTTTTTTTTCAATAATAATATCCTCTCTCGGGGTCCGGTCGTAACCGCGCATCATCGCGCCACCCGGCGCCCGCGTTTATACGCCACGCGTTCATTATTGCGCTCGCCGCCACTGCTATTAACGTGCAGTGCCGCAGCCGCCACCGCGAAAACGTTATATTTTTATTTTTCACACCGACGCATCTTGTCCGATGGGGAAAAAAATAAACTTTACAACCCGATATATATGGATTAGAGGGGGAACGCGGTGGTGGTGGTCGCGTTACATATTATCCCTCGGGTCATTTTTTTAAAAAAAAAAACACCACTTTATACATAATATACGCGTATAATGATATATAAGATGGGGTGTGAATGTTCGTCTCTCTCTCTCTCTCTTTCTCTCGTGTTTTTTTGTTTAATATTTTTTAATGAAATTTTTACCGCCCCCTATTACTTTACTACTACTACCATAACTACCGTGTATATTGAGTTCACAACGAGTATAATAATATATACTATTATATAAACCGATTGTGTACGTATACGAAACACAATATAGATTTCTAAATAACAAAAACTCGCCGAATCTTGTGCAATAACACACAGTTGTCGTCGTCGTTGTTGTTCTCCCGCAAAATTTTGGTCAGCTGCTCGCACGCACATAATAATATTATATATTATGTAGTATGACCCTTTTCGGTCGTAGCCACACGTCATCGGCGGCGACGGCGGCGGAGGTGGTGGCGGCGTCGTCGTCGCTGCCGGAAAACGGCCGTTACCGCCGCCGCTCAGCAGTCGTTCGGAGTCCGATCGGGTTCTCGCACAATCTATTCTCAAGTCAATCATATTTTTTTCTTTCGTTTTTTTGCCACCGAGTTTGAGGAATAATAATATAATTGCAGCTCACGCTCGTAAACTATATAATATTAAATGAATAAGGGTACATTATAGGTACCTACCTCCTGTACGCGTATTATACAATAACACGATAGAAACACAACGTCCAGCTCTATTACGAAAACATAAAAACACCGTCGTCTCTTTTGTTCCATTATTAAATTTTAAATCAATTGAATGGTACGCGCTTGACGGGTGCAGCGCAGTATGGGTTTATTATTTTTATTTTTTCCTAACGTCGAGCCGGACTCGAGAGTATTGTCATCGTCGTGTATATTATATTTTAGTCTGTACCTGTACATTATATGATATAAATTACATTATGTACAGCCTGGGGGGCTGCGTGAAACAACGCTTGCATGCGGTCGATTGACCGATAGGAAATTTCGAAACAATGGCAGTTCTAATCGAATTCTTGTTTATTTTTTTTTTCTTTCATGTTCGCAGAGCCCAGCAGTTTCGTTTGTTGCACGTGCAAAGCGAGGTTCAATTCGTCGTGGAGACTTCTGCAACATGCTCAGACCTCACACTCGATGAAGATCTACACAGATGGCACGCCATCGCCAGTGTTGCAGTCCAAGAACAACTCGTCGTGCTCTTCGTTGGGATCGTCTGGATGCTCGAGCGGCAACACATCGTCACTGCCAGGCATGTCGGTCCTGCCATTGGCCCTGGGCATGCCTCCTTCTCGGATGAACATGCACACCCATCCACCACCACCACCGCCGCCGCCGCCCACGAGTACCGGGCCACCGTCGATGGTTGACAACAACCCTATGTCTATGCCTATGCACAACCCTTTTGCTGTTGGAGGCTTGCTTAGGATGCCGATGGGCGAGCCTCCCCAGCGTCCGTCCCCGTTCCCCGGGACGTCTCCCATCGGCAACCCGCCGCTGTTTGGGCGGACGTCCAGTCACCATCAAGACCACCAGTTTCGCATGGAGCAACTCATGTCTGAACAGTTTAGGCTCAATCAGCAGCAGCATGGGCTGGGTTTCGCCGTGGCAGTGGCCGCGGCAAACGCCATGCCCACGTCACCGTTCCCAGGGCTAGCCGCCGCGGCCGCAGCCAACGATCGGAACAATCCTAGACATCCAGCGCCAACGTTACCAGCCCTAAATCTCGATCCGCAGATGGATTTTTACTCGCAGCGATTGCGGCAACTCGCAGGTACCACTAGTCCTGGAGCTGCTACTGCACCAAGTTCGTCGCCTTCGCCGCGAAAAATGACGCCACCTTTTAGCAGCCCCAACAACAACAACAACAACCACATCAACAACAGCATGATGTCGACATCGGCAGCCGTGACGACGGCGCCGCAGACTAACACTACCGTCGCCGCAGCAGTCACTGTCGGCTTAAACAACAACAACAACAACAACAGCAATGTGAGCAACAACAATTCGATCGAGTCACCATCTGATCAAGACCGAATCGTCGGCGACACGTCCAGGCACACGCTTGACCTGTCGTCTAACGCGTCCAAGGACAAGACGTGCTATGACATAACCAGTCAACCACAACAGCACCAGCAGATCGGTGAGGAGGAGAAAACTCGCGAGTGTGAGTACTGTGGAAAGAAGTTCCGGTTCCTGAGCAACTTGATCGTGCACAGGCGTACGCACACCGGAGAAAAGCCGTACAAGTGTTCGGTGTGCGATCACGCGTGTACGCAGAGCTCCAAGCTGAAGCGGCACATGAAGACACATCGCCGGTCGAACCGGGGAAACGGGCTGGCCGGTGGCGAGTGTGGGACAACTGCCAATGGGGTGGATACGAGCTCGACACCGGACATAACATCCAACGATGACGACGAGGATGATTCCGAAATAGACGACGATGAGGTGGAAATCGAGGAGGAGGATGATGGTGATGAAGACGACGCTGACGAGGATGACGGTGATGAGGACGACGAAGAGGAAGAGGAGGAAGAGGAGGAGGACATGGAGCTGGAAGACGAGGATAACGATGAGAACGACGAGGGAGGTGACGTACCAGAGGACCTAACTACCAAGTCAACGTCGTCGGCCGAACACGACAAGAAGCGGGGTAGCAACGGTTCCACTCGTACATCACCCGAGAACACGCCCGGTGACCGCGTACCGCAACCGCTGCCGCCGAGCTCTCTGGTCGGCGAGCTCATGAGCAAATTTGGCTTGAGTAACATCCAACAGTATAGCGAAGCGTACAAGCAGGCGCTCAAAGAGTCATCGTCGCTGCTGCCGCCACAATACAGAATCCGGCGGAAGGACAACTTCCGGTTGTCGCCATCCATCATACCGGACAACAATAACGGTTCGGCAAAATCAGCGAATCCATTGCGCAACCTGGAGAACGGGCTCGGCGACAAGGCGGCGGCAGACATCCGGTTCCGTGAGGAACTTACCAAGAACCTTATTGCGGCCGGCCAGAACCCGCTTGATCTGGTGGGTGCGCACCATGGAATTTTTGGCCCGGGTTCCGCTTTTGAGAACCCTTTTGATCAGGCCTCCAAGAGGCTGAAGCTCGACACCGATAACCCACACCACCCGCTGCTCAGCCGGGAACGACTGTACGCGGCTAACATGTGGCTCCCGGCCATTGCCGCGCACCACCGGGGTGAGTCGTTTCTGAGTGGACTTCCGGGAAAGCCACCGTCGGCCGGTAGCGGCGTCGGGGAACCTGTCAGTGGTGGTGGAAGTGGTGGTCGTTCGAAACCGGGTCCCAGTTCGCTCTCGGCGGCGCTGAACCTGCAGGGATTGCAGGGGGGACACGCCAAGAAAGAGTCGCGGCGCAACGACACGTGCGAGTACTGCGGAAAAGTGTTCAAGAACTGCAGCAACCTGACGGTGCATCGGCGGTCACACACCGGCGAAAAACCGTACAAGTGTGAGCTGTGCTCATACGCGTGCGCTCAGAGCTCCAAACTGACCAGGCACATGAAAACGCACGGGCGCCTGGGAAAGGACGTGTACCGGTGCCGGTTTTGCGAGATGCCGTTCTCGGTGCCGTCCACGCTTGAGAAACACATGCGTAAGTGTGTCGTCAACCAGAACATAAAGCTGGAGGGCAGCCAGTATATCAAGATGGACGATGGTTCCAAGACCGAGTCCGGTGGTGGTTACATTCTACCGCCGTCTTCCTTGGTCGATGACGAGTCGTACAGCAGTTCGATCGTTTCAAAAGACAACACATGACTCTTCCCCTGGAGGGGTTTCAGCCCTCTCCCCGTACAGAGTACGACAATATACTAATATGGCCGAGTCTGTATAATATTTCATTAGAGAATCAACGAATCGACGAAAAAAATATAATATAAATGACATCTATTAAATTTCTTACACGACACATAGGTATAATATATAAGTGTGCTATGAAATACATATATAATACATTATATATATAGATAATTTACAAAATACAAATAGATCTCGAAAAACATATTATAATATACCTAAAATGATAATATTTTTGTTTTGACCATGCAGTTTTATGTATTTTTTTTAGTTACCGTTTCACTATATCTATTGAAAAAAAATCTATAATATTATAAACCATACAGAGGACACGTCGTTAGCCCTCTTCATCTTTTGTGTGCCGCTGCTACTCCTCTAGGTCTGGTGTAAATACGGTCTTGTTTTAATTTAGTTTATTATATATTATATATATTTTTTTTAATCTTCCTTTATCTGTTCGTATAAGGCTATATACCCACGGTTAAACGGCATAACATCGATTCGCTCAAAATATTATTATGCTAACTGAAAATAACCTACCATTCCACATGATGCCAACCTACTATTACATACCGTATACATTATAGTTGTTCCCTAAGCGATTTTCACGTTCATGACGTTGGGCAGTTTACGACTTTTTTTCATTTTTGAACTGAATTTTTTTTCGCGCTGATTCCGTTTCAACGAAAGTACCTCCTACATTCCCGAGAGATCATCACGAGTTCCACACCGAAGACTGCATTTTTAGAGTTCGCATAATCATTATTAATGTTTTCCAACCGCTTTATACGCATACATACGTTTACGTATAGACCGAGTGGATGCGTGATTATGCGAATGAAAAATAATTGTATATGGTAATAATTATTTTATTAATATTATACAATTATAATCTCCATAAACATTCCCAGAAAATTGTAAATATAAATAACGTGTCGAACACAATATCACGTATAATATAATATTATAAAACAATATAAACCCCATTTTTCCATCATGTAAATAATTTTTCATAAAAATAAGTACAAAATGTTTATAAGTCTAGAATTTTGTCGTGTAGTTTTTTTTATTGTTAACACTCATTTGTTTTTTTCTCTTTTAGAAATGAGTAATTTCTAACAACAAAAAAAAAAAATGTTGTAAATTCGATTTATGTTTGACTAGTCTGTTATTTATTATTTTACATTTACAATTATTTTTATTATTATTATTATTATTATTATTATTATTATTACTATTATTATTATTATTATTATTATTATTATTATTATTATTATTATTATTATTATTATTATTATTATTATTATTATTATTATTTGATTTAGATTTAAAAACATCTCCAAACCCCAAGTATCAACTCATAGTCCATAAAATGTTTGAAATTAAAATAAGAAAAAACAAAAAAAAATTAAAAATTATAACATATTATACCTACGTTTTAATTAAAATTGCGTTTACGCTCACTAATGTTCCTCATTATTTTATTGTAGAGTTCTTATATGGATTAGAGTTTAAAAAAATGGTGTATTTAAGTTTTCCTATGTAATTTAGGAAATACCTTACGTAAATAAATTGTAAGTTTAATATTTTATTGACTGTGCGTTTGGTTTAAAAATATATATATATTATCATCACTGTACCTAAAAATAAATAAATAAATAAATAAATAATCGTCTATCTTTTTATTATTAATTATTTTTATCATTATTGTTTACTATATATTGTTGAAGTGTCGAGTTTTAGATTAGGTTTAGTGTAACTTCACAATGCCGACCGTTTTCGGTTTCGGAATCAGACGACATTTTCCTTCGGATTTTTAATAGTCACTCGACATAATAATGATTATAATATAATAATCATCTCGTTATTATTTATCTAGTGCATTCTTTTTTTGTCTGTCGAGTTATCACTAAAATTTCGATCTCCGAAACGCAGGCATCGGCCGTACGCATCTAATATATATTATTATTATGATATAATTATATTTCTATACATACGTACTAATGTACTATACAGTACCTATCACACACACATACACTCAAACACACGAACGATGTATTTATTTTCTATAAAATTAAAATATAGGTAGGTACCTATAATTATAGACATATTATAATATATTATATTATATATATATATATATATATTTGTATTAACAGATCACATCGTCACCGATGGCGTTGCGTTCTTAAAGTTATTATTTTTTGTTTTAAAATCAAAACTCTTGCATTAAAAAATGTCTCTGAACATCATAATTCCTTTTACGTATACCTACAAGTATGAATGTTGTACTGCAAACAATTTTTTTTCGTTTATTGTTTTTTTTTTTTTTATCTGTCCGCATATATATATTATTATATCGTTGTATGTACATAATACCTACTATATATTATAATATTATTAATTTTACGTCGAACCAAATATTATTTTTCTTTTTTTCGTTTAAGTGATTATACATATATTATATACTATAAATGATTTGTTTAGAATATTGTAATTGGTTTAATAAAATATATTATGATATAATATAAAAAATATATTATAATACGATATACCTACTTGTGTTGATAATCATGCGACCGACCCTGCATTCCTGTGAGCTCTTATCGTGAGCCATATTAAATTTGTCGGGAAAAAAATTAGTGTCCATGAGAGTAGAGGCATGAGCTGTCTGCAAGTCCGTGGCCTGTATAAATGTAGCCAAATGAATATGCGACTTCTACCCGGCAATAAATTCTAGACTTTAACCCCCTCGTCGTGAACATTACTACGATAACATCATTATAACGGGTTTCCGTGTGGTCTACGACGTGTTTGCGCTCTTAGAAAATATGCGCAGGTGTTGTATTTAATTACCTACAAATGTTAGTGAAAAACACATTTGCACGTCGAGTTTCGATAAGGTCTTCTGCAGAATTGTTTAACAATGTATAATTCGAATGTCAGCTGTAAACTTTTGGAGTTCGATGCTCTCTGCGAGTTAAAACAACTTGGAATTTCAATTGTTTTTAATGCTAGGTACAGGTATAATATGAGACATGATCATTTTAAGTGAACACGGAATGGTAATAATTTGACAATCACCATATTTATCGCCAAAGACATTTGAATATTCAACACCACGGTGTATTACACAATATTATTAACGTAGTGTCCGAGTTATATCATAAATGCATTTTACCAAATTTTGCGTATAATATTCATTTTCCAACGCTATAAATGTATGTGTATATAATAAAATCGTTTCTATTTACCTCGCGCTAACACGGTAAGTACCTATAATAATTATCTATAACGATACTAAAACAGTTATTTGCCGCGGAAAAAAATCTTTAAGAAAATGATAAACGGTGATAATAGATATCTCTTCACGCGTTTAAATGTGTGATAATATATTACATTAGGTATTTAAATAATACACACTGTATCAATTTGGTATAATATGTAACAAATAATAATAATCTACCTAAACTCAAACGTGTTCCACTCGAAGTGTCCTAAAAAATGTATTTACAACATAATTATATGCCCCTTAAAAAAGATTCACATTTTTTGATAGGAACGCAAGCGAGAGAAAAACGATAGTTTAACTTTCGAAATTTTCAATACTTCTTTATATTCACTAAACTAACGACAATACAAAAAATAAAAAAGCTGAACTTAAGCACGCACAATAAATGAACAGTATACTTCAAATAAACGCGATTGAAATGTAATTCTCACTGACCAATTGTTATAATTTTGGAGTATTTAAGACATTACATATTCGATACTTCGATATTTTACCTTCATAAATAGAACAATATTGGCATTTTTTTTTATTATTTGGTAAAGGCTTCGACAACATAGATTTTTAACCCGCATATCTCAATATTTAAACACAGAAGTGTGATTGCATGTACATTAGAACTTAATACTAGTATTGAAAAGTTATTTACAGTTTATGATTAAGGTTTATATTGCGGAAAATGCACAGATTGCAATGGTGTTCTCTTCATTGAGGGCTTGGTGAAGTATGGTAGGGTTGTTGAGGATTTTGCGTGTTTGGGCCAGTTGATGACTATGTGTTCTATTGTTAAGAGTTACATTACAAGTGTCGCATATTAGAGCTGGTTTCTTCCTGTATGCTTGTGCTAAGTGAGAGTGGCCTATTTTAGCTCGGGTAATAGTTACGTTCTTTCTTCTTTTTGTGTCAGGAAGGTATTTTAGTTGTTTTAAAAATAGTTTTACATTTCTCAGCCTGTTGGAGAGTGGTATATTTTCTGCCATTCTTCCGTTATTTTGTTATGGATAGTGGAGATGAGGTGACTTCATAGGCTGTCATGTCTGCTTTCTCGTTTCCAGGTATCCCGATATGTGAAGGGACTCACAAAAAACATATTGGGTTTTTTATATCCGATATCAATTTCTGAATGTGTTGGACAAGCTCATTTTTTGGGTAGGAGTTTGAGATTGACAAGAGGGCGCTCAAAGAGTCGCGAATAATGTTGTTGCTTTTTATTAGGTTAAAAGATAAGACGATTTTAAGTACGTCATAGATAGCATAAGTTTCAGCTGTATATATACTGGAGCAGGGCGGTAGTAGAAAAGATGGTTTTTATGATATGTGATTACTGAAAAATCTACGCAATTTTTATTTTTGGGAGCGCCAGTATATATTTGTGAATATTCTGGGTATTGTTGAGATATTATTTCCAAAAAAATGGTTTCGTATAATTAAATTGTCTGTATGATGTTTGCAGTATTCAGTTAATTGGGTATTGATTTTTGTCGACCAGAGCTATGGAGGGAGAAATGGCCGAATTTTACTTAGTGACTGTGATTGGAAATCAAGATTTTTACTGATTATTTTAAAGTTTTCGATAATGTACTTCGGGAGGATAATAGATTAGTGGATAGATGGTTGTGGATGATATTTTTGGTGATGTGATCAGTCGAATTCTTAATTTTAGTCACATATTTTAGAGTATGACTAGCGTTTGTAGTGTAGGGGGTTCTTCTGCGTAAAAGTATACTATCAACAGGATTCGTTCTGAAGGTTTCTATGGCCAAACGTATACCTTGGCTGTGGATAAGATTTAAAATATTTAAGTCTTTTTTTTTGCTGAATTGTAGATGATATCTCCATAATCAATTGATGAAAGTATAAGTGTTTCGTAGATTGTGATGAGACTCTTTGCATCAGATTCCTAAGAATTATTTCCAAGTATTTTGATTGTTTTTAATCTTGATTGGTATTCAGTTTTTATTTATTTCAGGTGTAGTCACCAGGTAAGTTTGTTTTTTGTATTCAAGAAGTTTATTATTGGTCGGGGATCTTTTTTTTTCTTGCTGAGGATAATACACTGAGTTTTTGTGAGAAAGAAGCTGAAATTGATTTCTAAAGACCATTTAAAAAGAGAGTCAAGTGCTTGTTAAAGAAAATGGGCGATTGTTTTAATTTGTGATCCGTTACAATAAATGTTGCAGTCGTCAGGGAAGAGAATAAATTTTACAGGATTGAGTAGGTTTTTGCATGTCATTTATGGCTACCAGAAAAAGTGTTACACTGAGTACAGACCTTTGTGGGAGTCCATTTTTAATGATGTGTGTTAATGAGATCTTATCGTAGGTTTTCACACTAAATTATCGGTCTGTTAGGTAGTTTTTTATAAAGTTGTGTAGGTTACCGTTAATTTTTCATGAGTGGAGTATTGTTAGTATTCTTTTTTTCCAGACGGTGTCATACGCTTTAGAAATATCCAATGCTATCGTGATAAGGTATTGATTACGTCTGAACACTGAGCAAATACTCGTGTGTAACGTAGACAAAGCATTTATTGTAGTGGTTTTTGCTAAAACTGCATTGTTCTTTGGAAAGAAATTTAGATGATTCTAAGGTCCAAATTAAGCTTTTGTTTATTATTTTTCCATTAAGTTTGCTTAGAGTACTAATCAATAATATCGGTCTGTAGTTTTCGATATTGAATTTGTTTTTATTAGGTTTGGAGATGGGTATTATATTTGCAATGCGCTATTGGTTTGGAAAAATCCTCTGGTTCTATATGATATTGTAATTAGGAGGAGGGTTTTCAGCACTATTGGTGGAAGATTTTTTATAAAAATGTAGAGAATATTGTTAGATCCAGGGTTTTTAATATTGCAGCTTTTCAGTGCTGTAAGTAGTTCTGATATATTAAAGCATTTGTTGAAATCTTCATTATTTCGGCTGAAAATGATACAGGAATGTCAGGGGAAGAATTTCTGAGGGTGATGAAGTCGGAGTTGTAGTTTCATCACAATTTTTTTTTTTTATGGAAAAAGTGTACGAACGATTTGGTAGCATTTTTTGTTGGTATTATTTTTTCTTGATTGTATAGAAGAATGTCAAGGATGGAGTTGTAATGGTTGCTTCTAATGGAATTTATTTTCTTCCGTATGATATTTGAAGGGATTTTGTGTTTTGTGTTAGATATAGACTTGAGGGATAGGCTTGAGTTGGTATATATCGTCTTACATGAAGATAATACATGACCTGTTTTTTTACATAGGAAGCAAGTTACAGTATCATCGATAATAAACATACGGTATGTGGTATTCGATCCGGGAAATACTAAGTCCGGTAATCGATCTGGGAAATTTAGAAAAGTCGTCGGGGTTTATGTAGAGCTGTCTTTGAAAACTTATGATGTGCGCAAATTTGTCTAGTTGGAAGCCGGCCTTAAGCGCAGTGATTGGAAATGTTATTTTTACACCGAGATTCACAAGCGCGTCAATGATGGTGTTCGGGATAGCGGGATAGACGTTTGATAGTATAATACGTTTGAACGGATTAATTAATTTGCGCATCGGTGTATCGATATTGTCAATGTATATGGCCGAGTGATTTTTAATTATGTTATTAGTTATTTGTTGGTTTTTAAGAAACATGCAAAACATGTTATTAGATATGCGTAACGCAGAAATTTTATTAGCAGAATCAGTAATTTGATTGATATAATGATATATTGAATTTGCTTGAATTCACACTAAATGTGAATTGAGAATAATGACTTAGTTCATTTTAGCAATTATAGAATTGGCTGTCGTTTCCGCGATGCTTTTGACAAGCATGTTATCTTTAAGAACTTCTGAGGTAAGAATCGATTCATTAGTGGTTTGTGGAGACATTATTGTAGGTTTACCATTTTGTGAGGCTAGTCTGTTGGAAGCAATAAGTTTTTCGTTAAGTGATACTTGATGGGGTCTTTATGTATGGTATGCGGTGTATTCGATAGGCTATTACTCATAATGAATGTTCGCCGTTATATATGTAATGTGTATATTATAGTATTATTTTGCAATAAACAGTTTATTAAGTAAATAAGATAATAGACATGTTACCGATTAAGTCCCGTACTGTGTTGTCTATCGGAAAATAAAAATACGGGCGCGATAAAGAAACATGTGTGTTGCTCGGTCGGAAGTCAAACACAAACTGAATTTTGTCATTTATAACGGATGAAAAATAAATAAGATTCTAGTAAAGCAAATATTATAAGAATAATATTTCTTGATTTAATATTTTGAATTTCTTAATTTGCACTAAAAGCTCGTACAATACTAAGTGTAAATGTGTTGTTAATATGCACTACAGATTAATCAAATCGAAACTTCTGCGGGAGAATGGTATTTTGTTCCAATTTTAATACTTGTAATTTGCGCCACCAATAGGTACCTATTGTTAAGTGCGTATACCTATTTGTAATCTGCACTAAAATATAAAACAACAATATATTATTTGCATCACATCTAAATATTAATTTTGGTAATCTGCACTTATTGGATAGAAAACGAAATGACAATAATGTAATCTGCGCTACACTTTCAATTTCAATTATTGGAATTTACCCGATATATTAATTAAAGGGCTCAGATCAATTAAGAGCACACAAGATGTTAATAAAAAACACAAACTTTTAGTAACACGAACAATTACACAACAAATTATATAATATTACCTACTAATTTTTACATAAAGTACGGCATACATATACAATTATAATAAGCATGCATTTTTATTTTACAATATGAACATTTTATAATATTTTTTTTTTTGAAGTGTATCTATTAAAATTAACTTTATTGATGAATAAAACACATAACATGAATAAGTTAAACAAAAAAAATATTATTAATTTACTTATTAAAAGTAACGTAAATTACAATTTTTTTACGTACATTAGACTGCACAGATTATACATAAATACATGATATTCTGTCATCTAGTTTTATGTGGTGAAAATTACAATCTTAAAATATCAAATTTTAGATCAACACGCTAAGAGATATTTTTTCGGCGTAAATTATATAGGTACGCTTGAAAACGAGTATGCAACAAGACGGTCAACCGCAGACGACAAAAAGTTTAACCTGTATGCGCGCTATACACGCGGGCATTATGATTTATGAACAATATTATTGTTTTCCACGCCTGCAGCGCACCGTCGGAGCACTTGAAAAGGATATCATCATTATCGTCAGATATAATATTACGCCGAACAAACCGAATGATTGGTGCCTATGATTCGATTACAATATTATTATGGTGACACGCTGCGGCGATCCGAGTGCATAATAATTATAAATTAAACGTACCCGACGCGGCGGCCTTATGTATTATATATACGCGCGCGAATAATATAAGTAATATCCTGCAACCGTCGATTAAGTATTAACGGGAATAATATTATTATTATTATTATATTACGGTGACGTCGGATGGTGCCGCGCGTGTCCGTAGCGTGTTTAAGGATTTTTTTTTTTTTCAAACGACAGCCGACGACGACACAGGCAGGTATGATTAAACGGCGCAATAAATTAGATGGAAAAATGGAATTTAAAAGGGACGAGCTATTATAATATACTTTTGTACCTGCGCTGCAGATAATTATTGCGACGATCAGATTATATACTTCAAAAAAATATATTATTTAGTGACTTCATTTTTTTTTTTGAAATATGCGTGAAATTATTAATTAGAAATACCGAGGAAGTCGCGGCTCTGTTGTGTAGTGGATTTCGAGTGTATCTATATCGTCATCGACGCGTGTTAAATTTAATTTTAAAAGAATTGCTTCGAATAACGATTTCGCACGGAGACGGTGCGTCATTCTCCATTTCTAAGGATATTCTATAAATTATTTATATTAAGCACCTACCATATGAGTAATTTATTTATCAGTATGATATTTTATGTTGCAAAACTGATTTATGTGGAAAATGTCGCATAGATAATATCGTTAATTATTATCTATAATAATAATATATCCAACGTAGCAGAAGCACTCGACGAACATCAAACCACAAAAATCGTTGCATTCTTAAATATTACTAATATTATTAAAAAACTGTAAATCCATTATCTCTTAAGTGTAACACCTAATTTTAAGTACTCTAATATCATGTAGAATATTGATAGGCTAATAAACTTTGCTGTTGGAGCCGTAATTCTTTAAATAAAAAAAAAAATAATATATCATAGGTATTATACCTACAAAATTGTTATTACAAGTCAAAACCGACGTAACCGAATAGACGGGTGTAAATAGATTCATAGCGAAAATATCTAAAAATAATTTTAGTCTAAATATTTTGAAAATGTCATTGTGTACCATTTGGGTGACCATAATATGTCCTGTTTTATACGGGATTATCCATTATTTCAGCTTTGTGTCCTTTTTCTTATGTTAATTCCGATTATTCTGTATTAATTCTTATTAATATGTATATAATACAATAAATACACTGTAGGTGCGTAAATATTATAAACCTACATATATTTTTATTTTTGAATTTGTTGACAAAAATATTATGTTTTAATTATGACAATGATAACCGATTATATTCATGAAAAACAATAACTACAAATAGTTCCATGTAGCTCTATATGTAGTATATATTATGTATGTTTTTTATAACAATTAAAAATCAACAAAAAAAAACTACCTATAATAAATATTATGGAAATTATTTTAGTCCTGTTTTTATTTTTTTAAATATGGTTACCCTAAGTCCGGTAATAATAATAAACGTAATGGCGAAAAGTTTCAAGTCGAATGATTATTATTATTATTATTTTTTGAATCATAACTAAAATCGTTAAGAGTCATTGTAAGACAAGCCTTGATAACTTTTCAGAGGTTTTCCTTACACAACGATAGGAACGGAATTCAATCCACGCAAATACCTATATGTATCCCGTCATCAACAAATTTCGAAGAATGTATACCAAAACCTAGGAAATGTAACAAACAAAAGACCGGTCAAGTCGTTCTGCTGAATAGTGCACCTACTTACCTTGTAATTGATTAGGATGTGTTCGATTTGAATTAAATTTTATATAAAAACAGATGTACATAATATGTGGAAGATGCGACACCCAAATCAATCTTCTGTAATTAGGACACTCAGCCACCGTAATATACACGATAATTGATTCAGGTTTTAGGGAGACTTAATTTTGCCAAAATAATACTTACATTTATATATATATGAATATAGATAAGATGTTTACACAATCAGACACCTTATAAATATATTATGTTTGTTGAGACCGAAACCGTACCGGAACCCTTATTAACTTTTTTTTTAACCAAAACAGAAGCTTTTATTTTGATTTAGAGGTTTTTCGGTTTTTTTTTTTAATTCCAATAGATATTTTATTCAATTCTAAATTAATAGAAATTAGTAATAAGTTAGTTATTAAAA
Organism: Pentalonia nigronervosa; assembly: GCA_014851325.1. NCBI lineage: Eukaryota > Metazoa > Arthropoda > Insecta > Hemiptera > Aphididae > Pentalonia > Pentalonia nigronervosa. The sequence continues at coordinate 553 of JACXSJ010001242.1, read as the reverse complement.
ATAACCAAAAATTATAAATTCTTAGATATGTAAAAATTTATTAATACTAAGAATATTATTATTATGTGTACAACAGAATTGTCATAAAACTAATGTAGAATCCAATTTCCATGTAATCGATAATAATCCCTGTACCTGTAGTATTTATACCTAATTATTGTTATTATATTGCAAATCACAATAGATGTAGATTACGGATACTACATCATCAGAGATACCAATAATATTTCATTGTTATAATTTTTGGAAATAATAACAATATATGAACTAGTACGAATAGTATTTTCTGTTCCGGCTACTCAAGTAAGCGTCGAGCCCCTTTTTTCACGGCTATTTTTCAATATACCTTTATATTTTTTAGATTCTGAGCGGAGCGATGAAAATGTATTGATTTTACGATGTTGTGTGTTTTATTTTATTTATTTTTTTTGTATCCGTCATCACGTTTTAGTGCATTAAAAGTGTTCCGATTTTCTTCATCAGTATATCTTTTCTGATAGGAAAGTGAATCTAGTTGGTACTATGGGGCGGGGGGGGGGCAAAAAGAAAAATA